>JAODAL010012669.1:0-94461 GCA_025379985.1 Phyllomedusa bahiana
CATTTTCCCAAGTTTCTGTTAACCCAAGGAAGGGTTTAGATTGGGGGTTGGAAAAGAGGGTGTGGATAAAGGGGAAGCTTGTTGCACACAGAACATCCTTTCCGAGGGCCCAGAAATGGCGAAGGTTTGCTTTTAGAACAAAATGTAAAAAAAAAATTTTTTTTTGCCCCCCAAAATAATTTCTGCACTTTTTAAGTTGCCCAAAGAAATTTTTTAGATGTATTAGAACTATTAGGGACCTAATGAAAATATCCCACCCCTTTTCCCCCAAAAAATAAATTGGGGGGAAATAAACAGACCTTTAATTGGTTACTTGCTTTAATTTTTATTCTCCCCAAAAGGGTTTTTCGGTTTCCTTTGTGCATAGTAGGCATGCACCCCCAATGGCATATATTTTGAAAAAAAAAAACCCCGTAATTTATACATTTTTTATACGCCTTAAAAAGGGAAATTTGGGGGTCTTAAAATATACGCTCTGTTTAACAAAAAACACGGGTTTTGGGGCATTTTTGGGATAATGGGCCCAGGCCCCAAAGGGGGTTGCAGACCCCCTCTCTAGCAAATAGTTGGAGAATCATTTGTATTCAACATTCACCCCTCAGTGTTGAAAAAGGCTCCCCAAATTATATCCTCTAAATCAAACTGACCCCTTTCTTCGTGTTATACAACCTAATTTTTCTATAAAAAGGGCCTTTTCTTCTGCTAGGAATGTGACAAAGGCTGTTTAAACCCCAAAATCTTTAATTCCTGCTGTATGTGGGAATCACTTTCTGTGGAAAACAGATTCTTCAGCTCCTTAATTGGGGGGGATAGATTACCTTTTGTGTATCAGAGGGAATCAAACCATACATGCCAATGTTTTCTCTCAAATTTCCTGCAGATTTTAGCCCCACCCATGGGAATACCCCAAAACAATCAGGAACGCTCCCAATTTATCAGGGGCCAACTATTTTGGGGGGCGAGTTTCATAAACACCACACCACCCCTCTTGTGTCCCAGTTTCCATTTCTCTCTTGGAAGAACCGGAGGGGGGGGTTGTCAAGTGTGAAATAAGCTTCTTATCTTGGACAAAACTATACCTGTAGCAGCAATAGCAGCTGCTATGAGACCAGGCATTGTGGAAGCCATTGTAGGAGAACATTGTATTTTTATGTAAGGCATAACAGGTTAGTAGCTTTTTGCTATCTAGCACTCTTACCGTGTGGGTTGTTTGATATATGGCTTTGTTATCCATACCTTAAGGACTTTTCTCTCCATACAGTTTCACAGAGCCACAGACAGCTTTAGACTCTTGCATCATGCTCAGGCTGTGGGAAGGTCTATAGCAATGATTGACATCAGCTCTGCTGTTCCTAGCTATTCCTGTTACACTGGCATGAATGCAAGACAAAGTGTGCTGTACATATAAAGTGTGCTGCAGAGCCCTAAAGGGTGAAAGCTTGTCATTTAGTTATGTAAATAAAATCTGAGATAAGACTCTGCAGCAGCTTAGAGCAATAAGAGAGAGCAGGGAGAGAAACCTGTGTGCTCTACGAGGAGCACGAGAAAGATCAACAAAGCAAGGTATTTGGTGATAGTCTTCATTTATCTTTCCCTCTATGTTAAAAACCAATCACTGCAGTTAGGAAACCCCTTTAATTATTGCTGCTTATGCTGATGTTATAGTTTCCTATCATTAGGTGGTGTTGGCCCTATCTCCTTTGCATTCTAATTAAGCCCCTGCTTCTCATAATAACGTTTCTCAAATTTGGAGATTGTCTGTAACAAAACAGGGAATGGTCTAGAAATATTCTTCTCAAGGGTCACCCTTATCTTTTGGATAAAAGGCAACCCCCCAATTTTTAAAAAAAAACATGGGATGCTTTAGAAAAATGTAAAGAAAATTAGAATGTAATTATTTGGAAATCTCATATAGCATATTTTATTTACATGAGAATTCAGAACACATATCAGAAGGTGAAAGTTAGACATTCTTCCATTTCTTTTGAAAAATTAACTATTTAGAATTTGATGACAGCAACACATTTTTTAAAAAAATTGGACAGTCCACTGGTTACAATTGTGTTGCATCCCCTCTTCTTTTTACAACAGTCTGTAAATATCTGGGAAGTGAGGAGACCAGTTGCCGGTGTTTAGGGAGAGGGAGTTTGCCCAATTCTTGGCTTTATGCACAGCTTGGTCACAGCAGCTTTATTATCCCACCATTTCTTAGGGCGAGCATTGTGGGCAACCACTCATAGTGCACCCCACTCCACTACAAAATGCACTCATCCTGCTTGAGTCAAGCAATGGCCCTGATTAATTAATTACCAGTACCTTAGTTTATTCACAACTTAAATCTGTTAAAAAGTTTTTGGGCGACATGTATGATTTTTGGCATTTAATCGCCAATTTTTATGCACATATAGTTTAGAATGTGCCTGATTTATGTCCCCACTCTACTGTGGGTCATAAATCAGGCGCATTCTAGCACAGAAACATCCCAAATTTTGATCAGGTAAAGCCCCTGAAAGTGGCTACCCGTTTCCCGCAGTAATGCAATGAATTTCCCAAGCAAAATTATAAAACTTTGCTTGACGGGTTTTTTAGTGCGCCCCGGGCCCCCCGCACACCCCCCGTAAAACAGGCACATTCCAAAATTGCCGCAAGACTCTGTAAAACGCCCAACGGGTAAAAGGGCGCCCCGACTTCCCTCTACATGCCCCCTTTTGGTCAAAATTGCGCTATAGTTTAAAGATTGTAATTATAACGTAAAAACCACAAAATGAAACCTAGACAAAAGTAATATTAAATAATTAAATTTTTCCATGAAAAAAACAATTAAATTACACGTAAAACGCTCTAGGTAACATATTTTCTTCTACACAGCGCTGGGTTTGTGTTGCCCAGCATAGGAGTCATGCATTAAAAAAATTCAGTTTTCTTGCAAACCAGTCAGAAATTAAATATAACAGTGTTTCCTGAATATGTTTTAAAATTACATTACTGATTTAAAAGCATAAATTTAAAATTTTAAACCTTATATGGGAGAAGCTCTTGACAAGCAGACTTCATATTCAGCCACTGCCACCACCGGCATGAATGCTCTCTTTGATTAGAATGTCTCCATGTTCACACAGTGTCATAGAGCCTGGCTTGGATGAATAGCAAGAGAGAATTAATTAAGAAAATCACACCATTAATTTAATAGCAACTAGTAGCTATGGAAAATAGGAGCTGATTGAATAATCAACTGATATAGTTTACAATGACAAACTGGATTTTTGAGCCATAAAAAAATACTTACTTATCTAATATACTTGGTTTTACATAAAAATCCAAAGAAAAATTTTTAATACTGGAGACCCAGTATGGACATGCAAGGGTAAATTAAAATAAAATATCAAATAGATCGGGGAAGACAGCTGGCTTGGTCCCACCTTTTTTAAAAAGTAGTACCTACAAAATGTTACTCAAAATGAAGAAAATTTTTTAATCACATTATTTTGCTTTTGTAGTGACTCCAAGAACAGGGAGTCACTTTTTTTAGGGTGTAGCACATTGAAAAACAGGTAACATACACTCACCGGCCACTTTATTAGGTACACCTGTCCAACTGCTCATTAACACTTAATTTCTAATCACCCCAATCACATGGCGGCAACTAGTGATTTAGGCATGTAGACATGGTCAAGAAATCTCCTGCAGTTCAAACCGAACACAGTATGGGAAGAAAGGGATTTGGGGCCCTTTTGGTGGCTGGTGTTGGTGCCAGAAGGGCGGGGAGTATTTCAAAACGTGACTCCTGGGATTTTCATGCACAACCATTTTAGGGGTTTTCAGAGAATGATCCGAAAAAAGAAAAAAAATCCGTAGCGGCGTCCTGGGCGGAAATGCCTTGTTTATGCAGAGGGGCAAGGAAAAATGGGCAACCGGTTTCGAGCTGAAGAAAGGCAAAAAGGATCAAAAAGCCACCCGTTACAACCAAGGTAGCAGAAAAGCATCTCTGACCCAGTACGGGGGAAATTTTTGGGAGATGGGGGTACACAGAGAAAAAACCACACCGGGTGCCACTCCTTTCGCAAAACAGGAAACTGACTCCAATTTGCCCAAGCTCTCGAAATTGGGCAGTAGAAATTGGAAAAACTTGCCCGGTCTGAGAGTCCGATTTCGCTGCGACATTTTGGGATGGGAGGGCAAATTGGCGTCAACAACAAGAAAGCAGGATCCACCCCGCCTTGTATCAAAGGTTCAGGCATTGGTGGTGGTGTCCCAGGGTGGGGAAAATTTTCTTGGCATCTTTGGGCCCCTTGGTCCAAATTGAGCATCGTTGCAACACCTTTTTGGAAAACTATCCCACAAAAAATTGAGGAGTTTGAAGGCAAAAGGGGGTTCCAAACCCCTTTTACTAGCATGGTGTACCTAATAAAGGGGCCCGGGGTGATGTAAATACTTCATGGAGTTTTTGGACACTCAGCATAATACCTTTATTGGCCATTGCACACAACTGCACTATGGATCCATAATATGGCATAATACGGTATGCAAAGGAATCTTTCGGTATAACTGTACTCACATATGTCTCTGCTTTAATATAACATGTTTTATTGTATGATGTATTAATTAAGTTATAGTGTCCTAAAACTATACAAGAACAGTAGCACACAGTCCAAACAGTTTCTTATTACATGTACCACCATACTATTAGTCAATGCATACATATTAGTTTAAATATGATTCCCACTACATTGATTAGCTGTAAATATGTAGGCAAATGTAAATAAAGATTATTACCAAATACATTGTTGTTCCGCTGTTTACAGAACAACATCCTGCCTTTTTACAGAAGGCTCCTCAGGTAACTAACCACCTCTCTTTGCTCTAGCAGCCCTGGATAGTGATATCACTCTTTGCTGTGTCTTATCAGCAGCACAGGAGCTTGTTGATGTCACTTACTTCAATCTTTAACCCTTTAGAGCTCTGCGCCCTTTTGCATGCGCTAAAACCCTTTTCATACCAAATTCCTTTATTAGGCTAAGGTAAAAATAGTAGAGCTGGAACGTCTGCCCGATGGGGGAAAATCTTTAACTCTTACTAACCGATCCATTTTGACCTCTATGACAAGCCCCCATTTTTTTAAATCTAATGTGGCATTTAGTGGAAATAACGCTTTGACCCTTTACCTACCCATATGATTCCCGAGATATTTTTCATGACACATTGGGGGAATGTAAGTTTTAAGGCAATTAAATGGTGATAGTGCATCGAAGAATTAACCTGCAAAAACTGGGGACAGGGATACCCTTTCATGCATAATTGAGCGCCAATCTAAGTTCATAGCAAATGAGTTTCAAAGCATTCATTGCTAGCATATTTTTTAGGGGCATTCAAATTTTCTGTTGGGTAAAATGTGCCTAGTTTTGGTGTCTACAGTTCATTTTAAATAGAAAAAAGGCGTTTAACAGTTTTTTGGCGCAAAAAAACACCAAAAAATGCGCGGGAAATGTGCATGCACTTTATCCTTTCTTTACAAAGCCAGGAACACCCTCCTCGATTTGCAGCGCAAACGGCCTCCCCCAACACCTCTAATATGCGATGTTTCCACCCGTTGGAATTCCAGCCTGCACATGTTGGACCGACTGTATGAAAAAGAGAAGGCCATTAACGATTTTTTGATGATCCAGGCAGACAGAAGTACTCCCCTGTGTAACTTTGATGCCCACCCAGTGGCAGCTCATGCGTGACACCTGCCGTTTGTTGAGGCCATTCTGAGGAGGCCACTTTTTTGTCATCGCCGGGACTACGGGTTTGAATAACGTCATTCCACTGCTTAAATGTCCTGGAACAGATGCTGAAAAATCTGTCTGGGCAGGGACTGGAGGACGTGGCGACTACATCTCGTGGCCCACATGAGTCCGGGGGGGAAACTGAAATGTGAGGAGGAGGACATTGGAGCAGAAGCATTGTCTGGTGAAATTTGATGGTTTTTTCTACCCAGGTGACAAAGAGAGAGGTGCAGGAGCAGCTGGAGGAGGTGGATGGAGATGAGGAAGACGAGGCAGATGACCCCAAGCACTGTGGCAGTATTACAGTGGAAATGGAGGCAGGAGCCCCTCGGAGTCACTTGTGCAGATGGCCCGCAGCATGCTTATTTGCCTGGCTAGTGACAGCCGAATAGTCAGCATCCGGCAAAGGGGGGATGACTTCTGGCTCTCCACCCTATTGGACCCTCGCTACCGTCCAAAATGGGAGCCTTTTCCAGCTATTGAGAGGGAGGACAAAACTCAAATACTATAGGGAAATCCTCCGTAAAACATTGGCCGCTGCCCATGTGCGGGATCGTCCCTCCTCTGACAGGTCTGAGGGGGGGTTCCTCAGCGCTCACGTTACTACTGCCGCGGCTGCTGGGGGAAGGTGGGGGGGGGGGGGGGGTTAGGAGCAGTACCAGCGTCGATCAGCAGTAACCTAAGTCCTGGAGTCACCCGATGAGCAGCTTCCTTCACCCGCCTAGTGAGGAGGGTTTGTCGCCAGCAGCAGCAGCAGGACCTTGAGCAGTCCCTGAACCAACAGGTGGTGGCCTACTTGGACAGCACTCTGCCACCCCAGTTAGAAGATCCGCTGGACTACTGGGCAGCCAAACTGGATGTGTGGCCGCAACTGCCGAGTTTGCAGTGGAGAAAGCTGTCCTGCCCGGCCAGTAGTGTGGCATCAGAGCGGGTGTCAGTGCGGCGGAAGCCATCGTGGAACGACTGACCTTTGTCAAGATGAATCAGGCGTGGATCGGCCAGGATTTCCACACATCAATGCCTTAGTCGTCAGACTACATCAGCCATGACGCCTCACCCAAACTTTGAGAAATGAGTCTGGGTTCAAACTACCTGCCTCAGCCACTATTCTGATGCCGCCACCCGCCTGATGCCACACATCTGCTGACAGTTTCACCATCTGCCACCAACCATCTTTACCAGGGACTGGTATTGCCACCCACCTCCCACACTCTTGTCATTGTGCCACTGTCTGACCTCGTGGCTGCTGCTGTGGCTGCTGCCCGTGACCTCCACACTGTTCATTGTCCCACTCTGTGGTCCTACTCCTGTTTTTTGCCACCTCCAGAATGTCATTGTGCCATGCCTGACTCATGCTGCTGCTGTGGCTGCTGCGTGACCTCCACACTGTGTCATTGTGCCACTGTCTGACCTCATGCTGCTGCTGTGGCTGCTGCCGTGACTCCAACACTGTGTCATTGTCCCACTCTGTGGCCTACTCCTGTTTTTGCCACCTCCAGATGTCATTGTGCCACTGCTGTGGCTGCTGCTGTGACCTACACACTTTGTCATTGTGCCACTCTCTGACCTCATGCTGCTGCTGTGGCTGATGCCGTGACCTACACACTCTGTCATTGTGCCACTGGTCGTGACCTCATGCTGCTGCTGCCGTGACCTTCTCACTGTGTCTTTGTGCCACTCTGTGTCCTATTCCTGTTTTTGCCACCTCCAGAATGTCATTGTGCCACTGGCTGACGTCATGCTGCTGTGGCTAGCGCCGTCACCTCCACACTCTGTCACTGATGTTGCCACCTGAGCTCTCAGCTTGTTTTTACCAGCTTTCTCTGGCATGACTTCATCAGGCTGCATTCCCGCTTCAGTTTTTTGGTGAGTTTTGCCCTCTTAAGTGCCCAGGGAATTTTAGAGTGAAGCGATTCTAAGAGCGGCGGCAGTCATGTGCGTGTCATACTAAACACAAACATTGTATGAAGACCAAACCAAGCTCCCTCTGCATATTTAAGCATGGCAACAACGTTCTACAGCACCCTGCAGGCTCTGTGCAGCCAGGAAATAGCTGTTTTTTTAACATGATTCGTGCCGAAGTAATTCGGAACGAAGTTATTTTTTGCCGAGAAATTCGGTGAAGTGAACGAAACGAATTTCGGGAAATTCGCCAATCTCTACACATATGCATGTTTTTCGCACTATCTAACATGAAATCAGAATAAATCTTACCTGTTTTAGGTCAATTAGGAACCAAAATTATTTATATTTCCCATATGCCAGAAATATGAGAGAGTGAATTTTTAAGGCATTTTTATTACCTCCAAATGTAATAATGGTCATTATGGCCAAACAGTTAAATTTTAGTTTCGTCAGAACACAGGACATGTCTCCAGAAATGTAGGTTTTTTTCTTCCTGTGCATTTCCAAACACTAATATGGCTTTTATATGTTTCTTTTGAAGTAATGGCTTCTTCCTCGCAGAGTGGCCATAATGACACAGTACTTGTTTCACTGTGGATAATGACACAATCTTACCAGCTTCCACCAGCAAGGTATTTTGCTTTTGTTCTTGGGTTGATATGCACATGTCAGACCAAAGCATGTTCATCTCTGAGACAGAACTCGTCTCTTTCCTGAGTGGTAAGATGGCTGGACATTCTCATCTTGTTTGTACTTGCATATAATTGTTTGTACAGATGAACAAGACACTTTCAGGTATCTGGAAATTGCACCCAAGGATGATCCAGACTTGTGCAAGTCCACAATTCTCTTCCTGATATCTTGGCTGATTTCTTTAGACGTTACCATGATGTTACACACAGAAGCAGTGTGTTTCTGGTGTGCAATTAAATACATCCATAGGTGTGTCTCTAATTAACTCAGATGTTGCCAATAAACCAGAAGCTTCCAAAGACATGACATCATCATATGCGCTGTCCCAAATTGTTTAAAGGCAGAGTTATCCTTGTGTATGGAAACTTTTGACTTTGCAGAAAGTAATAAAAATGCCTCCATTCTCTCTCTCATTATTCTGGCATTTGGCAAATATAAATAATTTTTGTAATCCTAATTGACCTAAAACGTTGAAGGTTTATTCTGATTTCATGTCTGATTGCGAGAAAAACATGCATATGTGGCTTTTTTATATATTGTATGTAAACTTATAGTTTACTTACTTATATAAACTTAAGTTGAAACAACTGTATATCAACAGAAATATCTGTAAGTATTTATATAGGTACCGTATATACTCGAGTATAAGCCGACCCGAGTATAAGCCGAGGCACCTACTTTTGCCCCAAAAAACGGGAAAACTTATTGACTCGAGTATAAGCCTAGGGTAGAAAATGCTGGTAAATTTGAAAAATAAAAATGGATACCAATAAAATTACATAGGCAGTTTAATGTCCTCCATAGGCAATTATAGGCGGATATATGGCCCTATATGCAGGTATAGGCAGGTATATGTCCCAAATGGCACGTATATGGCCCCATAGGCATGTAATAGGCAGTTATATGTCCCCCATAAGCAGATTATTGGCAGGTATGTGGCCCTATACGCAGGTAATAGGCAGGTATATGGCCCCATAGGCAGGTATATGGCCCCATAGGCAGGTATAGGGCAGGCTCTAGGCAGGTATAGGGCCGGCTGTAGGCAGGTATAGGGCAGGTTTATGGCCGGCTGTTGGCAGGTATAGGCAGCTGTAGGGCAGGTATAGGGCTGGCTGTAGGCAGGTATAGGCATCCGTAGGCAGGTAAAGGGCCAGCTGTAGGCAGGTGTAGGGCAGGTATAGGCAGCTATAGGCAGGAATAGGGCAGGCTGTAGGCATGTATAGGGCAGGTATAGGGCCAGCTGTAGGCAGGTATAGGGCAGGAATAGGGCAAGATGTAGGCAGGTATAGGGCAGGTATAGGGCCGGCTGTAGGCAGGTATAGGGGAGGTATAGGCAGCTGTAGGGCAGGTATAGGGCTGGCTGTAGGCAGGTATAGGCTCTGTAGGCAGGTATAGGGCCAGCTGTAGGCAGGTGTAGGGCAGGTATAAGCAGCTGTAGGCAGGTATAGGGCTGGCTGTAGGCAGGTATAGGGCCAGCTGTAGGCAGGGATAGGGCCAGCTGTAGGCAGATATAGGGCCAGATATAGGCAGGTATAGGGCCAGCTGTAGGCAGGTATAGGGCCAGCTGTAGGCAGGTATGGGCAGGTATAGGGCCGGCTGTAGGCAGGTATAAGGCAGGTATAGGGCCGGATGTAGCAAGTGATAGGCCCGGCTGTAGGCAGAGATAGGGCCGGCAGTAGGCAGGTATAGGCAGCTGTAGGCAGGGATAGGGCCGGCTGTAGGCAGGTGTAGAGCAGGTATAGGCAGCTGTAGGCAGGTATAGGGCAGGTATAGGCAGCTGTAGGAAGGTATAGGGCCGGCTGTAGGCAGGTATAGGCAGGTATAGGGCCGGCTGTAGGCAGGTATAGGGCCGGCTGTAGGCAGGTAAAGGCAGCTGTAGGCAGATATAGGGCCAGCTGTAAGCAGGTGTAGGGCAGGTATAGGGCAGGTATAGGCAGCTGTTGGCAGGTATAGGCAGCTGTAGGCAGGTATAGGGCCGGGTGTAGGCAGGAAGAGGCAGCGGTTGGCAGGTATAGGGCCGGCTGTAGGCAGGGTATAGGGCAGGTATAGGCACCTGTAGGGCAGGTATAGGCAGGTATAGGGCCTGCTGTAGGCAGGGATAGGCAGCTGTAGGCAGGTATAGGAAGTTTAAAAAAACAAAAAAAACCACTTACCTGGCTCCCCGCTGCTCCGCCTCCTCGCTGCTCCGGCCTCCCGCGCGCTGTCCTGTCTTCCCGGCACAGGCGGTGACGTCATAAGGCCACGCACGCAGCGTGATGACACACACTGCCTGTGCCAGAAACTCCGGACGGCCGCGAGTCTGCTTGCGGCCGCCCGGAGGCCACTGCGGAGCACGGAGCGATCGCTCTGTGCCCCGCAGTGGTATCCCTTCACCTATATGCGCTCCAGAGGAGTCGCATATAGGTGAAGGGATCGCGGACAGTGCCCGGGCCAGCGCAGCGCCCAGACACTGTGCGCTCACTCGGCCTTCAGTTATATGCGCTCCCTGAGGAGCCGCATATAACTGAAGCGTCCCTGTCGGCACTCGGGCCATCGCAGCGCCCGAGCGCCGACAGTGACTCGAGTATAAGCCGAGGTAGAGTTTTTCAGCTCATTTTTTGGGCTGAAAAACTCGGCTTATACTCGAGTATATACGGTATATACAAAGTTTTCTGGTAATTTTTCAGCCTAACCATTAACTTCAAAAGTACATTTTCCACCGTTTTTGTAGTGAAATATGGCAAATTATTGAACATATATCAAGTTTTTTGCAAAAAAGATGGTTTTGAAATCCAACCTCAGAAAATCTGAGCTGTGTAGACTACAACTTGGATTTTCTATTGCGGTCTATGGGGACAATTTCAAACACCAAATCCCAGCTATTGGGAAAACAGCTCTGACTGCACTAACTGTTTAACTGTTAGGGCTGTTCTGGTAATGCCAGACCCACAGATGATGGTAGTACATTTACTGGATTGTATCAGGTTTTTCATAGGGCTATTCCAACAAGCACAGTCTAAGGCTATTTCTACACAGAACAGGTTTTCTGTCGGATTTTCGGTGGATTCAAAATACTGATGGTACACTGTTCTGCATAGACAGTAATAAATAATTACTGCTGTAGTGACGTAGTCTATACAGGATGGATTTTTTACAATTGGCTTTAAAACCGGGCGGAATATGCAACATGTTACATATTCTGCAGGATTCCGTCGCATTGCCGACATCTTCAACAATCAATTGTACGGGACGGATGGCACATCCAAAAACCGACCGTGGCTCTGGCACAAATCTGGTCTAGCAAATGTCAAAATGCCGTCGGATTTTGGATGGATTTTGACATTTGCCATGTAGACCTTGCCTAAGAGATGCACTGCTTTTTGCCTTTTCAAGGGGTTTTCTCACCACAATGATTAGCTTTAAACATGTAGACAAAGGAAAATAAAGTCTATCACCAAATACATTGCTGTCTTGATTTTGCTTTGTTTAGGAGATAAAGGAGATTTATGACAAGTTTTAACCCTTTAGGGCTTTGTAGTCTTGCACACTACAGTTTATAAACCTCCTGCAGTCATATCACTTTAACAGGATCAGCTAGAAATAGCAGAGTTGCTATGTCAATCACTACTGTAGAACCACCCACAGCCTAACCATGAAGTTGGAATCTGAATCTGACTGTGACTCTGTGAAACAAAACGGTGAGATCACCCCTTTAAGCCTCATACAAGGCTCTAAACTTTCATACATGCAACTCAGAGGTTACTACCCTCAGAATTGTCTCTGATTACAACAGCTGACATTGCTTGGTCTGGTGCAATAGAAGTAGACAGAAGACAAATGTGCAGGCAGGTGAAGTTCAGTCATGACAGATAACAGCAGAAGGTCAGGATAGGCTACAGATGTGGTCAGAGTGTGGTCAGAATTAACACCTTTTGCTGTTAACTTGCATTATGGAACTGTATTGCTCATGAAAAAGTCAGGTGTAGCTGGTCCTTTAAGCAGAATATGGTGAACTGGCATTGATTGAAGGAGGCAGCAGAGAGGGATGTACTAACATATGCAAGAATCGGCAAACATGTGACCTAGGAGTTTGCCGCCTAGGAGATTCGGCAGGATGCAGGTTTGCCACACTGCGCAGCAAAGAGGGGGACAAGCAGTGCCTCGGCCACAGGAAAGAGTGAATGAGAGCGTGACGTTGGATGCCGTGGCCTCCATTGTATACAAAGTGCACTTATAAGTTCTATCTATTAAAGGGGTTGTCTCACTACATTGATTCATCTTACCTCAGTCCTGTTTTCTTTGTTTCACTTTGAATTCAGGGGCGTATGTACTGGCTTCTACTAAGCTGCAGTAGAAGCCAGATTTGTAGCTATAGCAACCAGTGCTGGCAGCCTATCAGGATAGATCAAACAGGTCTGTAGCTATAGCGACCTGAGGAGCTTGATGCAGCCCATACAAGAGGGATATCTCAGAATAGGTAGGAGACTGTTAATGGACACATATTGCAAAGTGACTTGTTTTTGCAAGATCTTTAACATGAAAAGTAATCCTTGCAGTGAGACAACCCCTTTAAGTACACAGGAATACAGAAATGTTCATATGCTATAGTTGGCTTTTCCTGGTGTTACTTATCCCTGATAGCTAGGCACCCCACCAACGGCTGCGTGGTCACTTGTTTAGCTCTTATTTTAGAGCAACATGAAGGTTTTCAGAAAGTGTACAAGACTTCACATTTATTGGGAACTATTGAACCCATTGTAATGCTGGCAAGAAAAGCCCTTACCAAGCCAACAGGACATGGAAAAATCAATGCACTGAGACAATTAGGTTAAAATATCTAATTGTATGAAATGTGTTTGCTGGCAAATTGATCAATGCACTCGCCTTTATGATGAGGATGTCTTGCAGAATTTGTCATTTGCTTTACCCACCCATTGATGATGATGCGGCAATCTCAGCAATATGTTCACTTAATTTAATAAGAGCAAACATAAACACTTCAGCAGTTTAGCCGGATGCGTTTTTATATGGTCAGTTCTGGATCAGGAGATGTAAGGCTTAAAACATGTAATTGGTTTCTAGGCAGCAATTACAGGTTTTTTAAATTTTTTATTTTCTCATCATTCATTCTTTCTAGTGGAAAAAAGTCCGATAATATGAATTACCATATGGGCCACATAAAGGGATGCTATGTGCCGCTGTACAGAGAGTACTTAGACTTCTCCATTTTGCTTATGCCATCTAACTAAACGTTGCATAAACTGTCTATGTTCTCTTCTTCATTAAATAAAGGAAATGAAAATAGTCATATATATAGAAGCTATTTTTAGTGTTATCACCTGGGTATTCCACATTACGGGGATCCTACCATACCAGGATACAAGTGTATTAAATCATAAACCGTCAAAACGGTGCTAATTATATTTCCCATAGACATAGTTATATTGAAACATGAATAAAATACTTGCTTTTTATAGTGTTTGCTTGAACAATGGGGCAGAGTTATTAACTCCTTAACGACCGCTCACCATCTTTTGACGGTGGACATTTCAGGTCGTTTGTCTGTAGCGACATCTTTTGGTGTCGCTGCAGACATCGTTATTTGCAGCTCAGGGCGCTGCAGCAGCTCTGAGAACGAGGCTGTACTACACAGCCCTGATCACAGCGCAGCTCCTGCAAGCACCGGTGAGAGGGGGAAGCTCCACTCCCTGGTGCTTTAACCCTTTGATTGCCACGGATCGTCACCGCAGCGCAATCAACGGTATTCCCTGCTTTGTCGGGTGATCAGAACACCTGGTGACCTGACAGAGCCCGGGAAATGGCTGCACAGTCAGCCCTGGGGACCTAGAGTAGCCCCAGGGCTGTCTGTGTAACAAGCCAGTGATCAGGACAGACTATGTGCTGTCCTGATCACTGCCTGTGTCAGACTGACACAGATTACAATTTATTAGCATATATGAATATACTAATACATTACTAAGTGTAAAAAAAAAAAAAAAAAAAGTTGCAAAGTTCTCCCTTCATAGGATTTTAAATAAAGTAAAAAACATAAAAAGTGTAAAAAAAAAGAATAAAATAAAAATAAATATTTAATAAAAAATAATTGTACATACATTACACATACAAAAAATCACACATATTAGGTATCCACAGGACTGTAATAACCTGTAGAATTAATCTAACAAGTTATTAAGTGTGAAATGTGAATGGTGTAAAAAAATTTGAAAAAAAAACGAAAAAAAAAATTTAAATCATTTAAAAAAAAACTCTGCAATTATTTAAAAGTGAACGTAAACTAATCCCCCATAAAGTACAACTCGTCTCGAATAAAACAAAGCCTCATCCAACTGTGTCATTGAAAAAATGAAAAAGTTGCAACTGTTGAAACACAAGGAGGCAAAAACTAAAAAAAAAATTCTGGTCATTAACTACTTTTCAGGCGTTCGTGCTTAAGGGGTTAATACTGTTGAAAACATAGACAGTGTAAACTAGACTAGACTAGATAGTCTATAAATGCTCCAGATTTATCATAGTGGCTCATGCTGTCTGATAAATTTGGTTGCATGTTTAAATTTTCTGATCTGATCTACACCATTTATTGGTTGACTTACTTCGCCCTAACAATTATGCCAAAATTTTGGAGCATTGCATACTAAACCACACCCCTTTCCATGAAGCCACATCACTTTTAGCAAAGCCATGCTCCTTTTGTTGTATACAGCACAGAAGTGTCAAAAACCTGTGTAAAATACATAAATGTGGTGTAAAGCACATAGGTCACTGTTTTGGCACAAATTGCACCAAAGTTCTTGCACAATTGCCATGATAAATATGCTTCTATGTTTCCAAGCAGAATTATAGGCACAGTGTAATAGAAGATCAATGAAATCCATATATACTGGAGTACAGGAGCACTACAGTATATAGTACAAGTAATCAAGCTTCCTGGGAGGAAATATTAATGAAAAAAGTTTTACAAAATATTTTTTCTAAACAATGATAAACCCCCCCCAAAAAAATTGCATTTAAAAAATAAAAACACAAAAAATTTACTTTATTGTTATCGCCACACTGGTAGACGTCCAATCTAATGCAATATTATCTTATGTATCCTGCAAAGTGAATGTCGTAAAAAATAAATAACCAAAGCCAGAATTGTAGCTTTTTGGTAATCTTGTCCTCAAAAAAAAAAAAGGAATTTAGAGTGATTAAAAAGTCAGATACTAGATCTTGCTCCGAAAAAAATTACATCATCAAATCTTAGAAAATAACTTAGTCTTAGAAAATAACATTGCAAAGCAAATTTTTAAAGACTTTAATTATTTTTTAAAGATAGCAAAACATATTGTAACTATTTAGACTTCATTCAAGATAATGGATGTGTGGAGTGTAATGGAAGCATCAAGATATGTGTCTCTTGCTTGTGACTGAAATTACCACTCCATAATTGTTGCGTCACCTAAATGTGTCACAATAACAAATACAAGAGTTAGCATTTCCCTTCGTTAGCATTTGTATCCTGCAAAAAGTTACTTCTTACAGTATATATAAACATATCTGGGCCACTTTTCAAAGTACGGCCAATTTTCTAAGTACAAGGATGAATTAAAACCAGAATTTAAACCAGGATTAAAAAAGGATTGCAAAAGGTAACATCTACTTTCCTTTCCTCTCCCACTTACAACCTTACACCCTGGCATAGTCACTCACCATGCTTTTTCTGTCCTCTATAAACTCAACCTCAATATTCCTGAAACTGATTGCATATCCCCATACTCCGCTGCTGGGCAATAAGCTCTTTATCTCCCCCTGCATTTTGCCCTCTCATCTGTCTTCTGCCACCAACCTGTTTCCCACTATCCATGCCTTCCTCACCAAACAGACCCAACCAAATTACTGTCTATCTTACTCCCACCTATTAACCCTCTGTCTGCTGGGGACATATCCCCAAACCCAGGACCCCCTCAGCACATTCCCATTATTGTATCTCCAGCTGCTAACAGACTGGTTTCTACATACTCATTTAGCCTTGCAAACCTCAAATCTATTCCCTTGAGCCCTCCTTCTGTTTTTTCTCTCTCTGGAGCTCTCTGGAACACACGGTCTGTATGCAACAAACTCTCCTACATACATGAATTCTTTATATCACGTAACTTGGTCTGATGGAAACTTGGCTGACGCCCTCTGACACAGTCTCTCCTGCTGCTCTCTCCTTTGGTGGCCTCCACTTTACCCATGCTCCCCGCCCTGGCAACAAGCATGGTGGAGGTGTTGGCCTTCTCCTTTGAGACACCTGTTCCTTTGCCCCACTCCGCCGCTACCTTCCCTCAATCTCCCCTTGATTGAGATTGAGGGAAGGTAGCGGCGGAGCGGAGCGCCGCTGGAAGAAAACCCGCTCCACCGATGACCACCTCATACAAACAATCACTACACACATTTAAGTCTGCATTCACCGCAGCCAAACAGGATTACTTCACCAATCTCATATCCTCTCTGTCTCACAACCCCAGACAACTATTCAACACCTTCAACTCTCTCCTCCGTCCATCAGCACCTCCTGCCCCATCTCTCCTTTCAGCAGACAACTTTGCCACACACTTTCTAAACAAGACGAACCACATCAGAGAAAGCTTCACCCTACTGTCCACTTCGCGTTCATCCATGCCTGCACAGTCCCCACCGCCAGCACCTCTACCTTCACCTTGCACTTCCCCCTAACTTGCTTGTCCACTGTCACTCATGACAAGCTCTCCTCTGTACTCTCCAAATCCAACCTCACTACCTGTAACCTTGATCCACTGCCATCCCACCTCATCCCTGACCTTAGTGCTGTTATCATCCCAGCCCTCACCCACCTTTTCAACCTCTCTCTAACCTCTGATATCGTCCCTTCCTCCTTTAAGCATGCCACCATCATTAACATCCTAAAGAAACCATCTCTTGACCCTTCTTCTCTGTCCAACTATTGCCCCATCTCACTGCTTTCATTTGCTTCTAAACTCCTCAAACAACACGTTTACCCTCAACTGTCTTCCCATCTGTCCTCCAACTTTCTTCTTGACGCACTACAATCTGGTTTCCGATCCCATCACTCTACTGAAGCCGCCCTAACCAAGGTCACCAATGACCTAGTAACCTCTAAAGTATATTAGACCCAATTGTTTAGTAGATACAAATTTTCCTTTATTCCATGTATATATACAGCCGAACCAATTCAGTTTTAAGGCTTCATATTGATCAGAAGTTACAACAGGAACAATAGTAGCGTGATTCATAAGACGTAGGTAAATACCTTAAAGAGCGCTCTGCGGCGTGCAGTTAGATCGGAGTAGCTTGGACCGACCGGCTGAGCGCTGCACGGATGCAACGTTTCGAGGGAACTCCGCCCCCTTTCTCAAGTAGCGGGCGGAGTTCCCTCGAAACGTTGTATCCGTGCATCTGAACGCCGCAGAGCGCTCTTTAAGGTATTTACCTACTTCTTGTGAATCACGCTACTATTGTTACTGTTGTAACTTCTGTTCAATATGAAGCCTTAAAACTGAATTGGTGTGGCTGTATATATACATGGAATAAAGGAAGATTTGTATCTACTAAACTATTGGGTCTAATATACTTGTTGCATGCCTACGGACTCCAGGGAAGTCAGGGGGGACCTCCTATTTTTGACCCACACGCGTGATATCATATTATTACAGGACAAGCGGTACTATATATATTACACTAGTAACCGCTAAAGCCTCACGTCACTACTCGATCCTTTTCCTCTTAGACTTATCCTCTGCCTTTGACACTGTTGACCATTCTCTCCTGCTACAAAACCTCTCCTCCCTCGGCATCACAGACTCACCCCTTTCCTGGATCTCCTCATACCTCGCTGATCGGACATTCAGTGTCTCTCACTCTCGCTCCACCTCCTCCTCCTCTCGACCTCTCCCTGTTGGTGTCCCCCAGGGGTCAGTCCTAGGTCCTTTACTCTTCTCTGTCTACACTCTTGGTCTGGGTCAGCTCATAGTCTGGGTCAGCTCACATGGCTTTCAATACCACCTGTAAGCTGATGACACCCAACTTTACATCTACGGCCCAGACATCAACTCTCTACTGTCCCGGATCCCAGACTGTCTGTCGTCCATATCCTCCTTCTTCTCCTCCCATCTCCTAAAACTTAATGTAGAGAAAACTGAATTCATCATCTTTCCACCGTCCCACTCCATACCTCCACCTGATCTGTCTATCACAGTCAACGGCTCCACACTCTCACTGGTCCCGCAAGTCCGCTGCCTTCGGATAACCCTGGACTCCGCTTTGTCCTTCAAATCACACATCCACACCCTTACCTACGGCTTCCGCCTCCATCTGAAAAATATTTCACAAATCTGCTCATTTCTCAACCCTAAAACTACAAAAATGCTGGTCCATGCCCTTGTCATCTCCCACCTAGACTACTGCAACATCCTTCTTTGTTGCCTCCCATCTAGCACTCTTGCTCCCCTTCAATCCATCCCAACTCTGCTGCCCGTCTTATCCACCTCTCTCCTCGCTACTCCTCTGCCTCTCCCCTCTGCCAATCCCTTCACTGGCTACCCATTGCCCAGCGAATTCACTTCAAGTTGCTAACAATGACCTACAAAGCTCTGCATAACCTCTCCTCTCCATACATCTCTGCCTTAATCTCCAGATATTTTCCCTCACGCAATCTCCGCTCCTCATAGGACCTTCTTCTCTGCTCTCCTCTTATCAGCTCCTCACACAACTGTCTTCAAGACTTGTCTCATGCTTCCCTCACACTCTGGAACTCACTGCCCCAACACATCAGACTCTCTCTTCCACCTTCACCAGCTTCAAAAGCAACCTGAAAACCCATCTTTTCAGGATAGCCTATAAATTATGTCCCCATGCTGTCACTACACCCCCAACAAAATGTCTGCCCCTCACTCTTCTGTCTCTTTCCCCCTTCCTTGTAGATTGTAAGCCTTCGCGGGCAGGGTTCTCTTTCCCTCTGTACCAGTTGATTGTCACACACTGTCAGCATTGAACTTGTTTGACTTATGTTTTGTTTGTAACCCTCTTGAATGTACAGCATCCTGGAAGCAATGGCACTCTAAAATAAATAAATAATAATAATGTACCTTCAAATAGAATAAAGAGCTTATTCCCACAAAGCCCATTGTAATGCTTTATGGTGCTAAAAGTCCCAAATACATTATAAATCAGTTGCTTTGACACATTCTTAATGCAATTCAGATCCAAGGGATCATCACTTGTGCCTGTTTATTCGTAAAGGGGTAGTCAGGTTTCAGCAAATTGTGGCTATTTTTCATACATAACAGACTGTATGGAGTTGTCTCTTTAACATATGTACCAATTTCTACAAACTTATTCAGATCTATACATCAGTCACAGAAATTTTTGCAACAATTCTGCCACATGATCATCAACATATCCTAATTTTACATACGCTTATGAATGTTATGTCGAGTTATTAAAAATTGTGCCTTATTGATGACAACATTTATAGATCGTCCATCTCAACCCTGCATCTGTAGTCCCAGAAATGGACTTCATTGTACTTAAGTATGTATTTGAGTGTCTAATTCTAAGAATGTGGTGCGACGCCCAAAGAACACCCAAAATCTTTGGCGCACTAAAAAATTTCTTTGGCACATTACAAAGGCACTTATTGCGCCAAAGTTTGGAGAGCGCCTGTTCATACATTCTTTTTGGCTCCAAGTACACTAGATAACTGGTGCCGCCCCATTCATACATATCGCCCTAAGTCTATGGATAGTAGCACTCTCTTGCCACCAACTTTCAAAATTTGGATATAGCCAAAACATAATTTTCCAAAAATCAAACCCCAGCTGCACCACACATTATCACTGATATTATATTGTCTATCTACTTGTGGTGAGAAATGATGGTTAAAGCGGTGTTTTCATTTGAACTGTTCGTGCTCTTGAGCTGATTCGATGAGATTGAATTTGAAATCCGGGGGCGAGTCTCTCCTCTCAGGAGGTGTGTCTCTCCTGCCAGGAGGCGTGTCTCCCCTCACTGAAGACCTGTGACATCATCATTCCGGGTTAGGCAGCCGAAGCAGAAGGATGTTTTAAGAGAAGAGATCTGCAGCCTCCTGCATGCTGCTCATGTGTCTGCAGAGCCTTCAGGCTGGCTCCACAAGCTCTTTGCTGGGCTATAACTAGTTATACACACAGCCTGAACTGATGAAACATATGTGAGGAAGCACACTGCCCTCCCCTCCTCCCCTTCTGTTACCAGACAGGAGACTGGATGACTGTGGTATATGGAGAAATACACACTGCCCTCCCCCCATCCTCTCCCTCTGTTATCAGGCAGGACTGTGGTATATGGAGGGAACAGATGATGTAGCACTGTGTTATATGAGGGGATCTGTGACTTAAACAGTCAGTAATTAGTCAGATCATTCACCCTAGAGCTGGGAGATGAGTTTACAGCCAGCAGCCCTTGGTTTCACTTCCAGTTTCAACAGCTCAGAGGGGAGTAAACACAGAGTGTGCAGGCAGCCAATCACAGTGCAGGGGTAGTTTCTGGGGCGTTTCTAGGCTGGGGCGTATCCCAACAGGCTGAATGAAATGTCAGCCAGCCAATCACAGTGCAGGGGGCGTGTCTAGGGCCGGGATCCGACCAAGGTGTGTCCCGACTAGCCAATCACGGAAAAGGAGGCGTATCACGACTAGCAGCAGCAGAAATAGAACACAGATTTACAGAAAGGCTCCTATCTGCTAAACCAAGTGACTGAGGTAATGCAACCCAATTACAAAAGTGCTTATTTTTACTGTCCCCATAATCTGAGACATGATCTTTGTAGCGATACAACCCCTTTAAGGTAACAGTCTTCAACTTTAGCTGGCACCTTGTCAAATTCTATGGATGCTTGTACTATCTTACCAAAGCCTTTCTTTGTTATCAGAAATGGGACATATCAGAAATGGGACATGGCCAAAGTATTACTTATCAGACCACAGCTAGACCGCACTCATTATTACAGACATCAAATACTCTCATACAGAACACTTCCAAGCGTTACATACATAACAAAGTAACCCTTGCCTACAAGGCTCTCCATAACCTCTTCCCTCCATATCTCTAAATACCTCCCCTCATGCAATCTCTGCTCCTCACAGGACCTTCATCTCCGCTCTCCTCTTATCAGCTCGTCACATAACCGTCTCCAAGATTTCTCCCATGCTTCCTCCATACTTTGGAACTCCCTACCACAACACAGACTCTCCTCCAGCTTCACTAGCCTCAAAACCAACCTGAAAACCCTCTCTTTAGGATTGCCTATAACCCTCAATAAACCCACTGCCACCTCTCCACCCCACAAACATGTCTGCCCCTCACCTTTTGTCTCTTCCCACCTCCCTTGTAGACTGTAAGCCCTCACGGGCAAGGCCCTCTCTCCCTCTGTACCAGTTGTTAGTTATTTACTGTTACCTTGTACTGGTACTTGTTTGACATATGTTATGTTTGTAATGGCCCCTCTAATGCTCAGCGCCCTTAACTAATGGCATTCTAAAATAAATAATAATAATAACATAGCATGTGGTCAGAAATGATGGTGGGTATGATAACAGTCTTCACCTTTAGCTGGCATCTTGTCCATCAAAGTCTATGGACGCTTGCACTATCTTACCAGAGGCTTTCTATGTTATCAGAATTGGGACATGGACAAAATACAATTTACTAGACCACAGCTACACCACACAGATTATTACAGATGTCAAATCCTATCATACAGAACACTTCCAAGCGTTAAACACATAATATAGCATGTGGTCAAAAATGATGGGTATGATAACAGCTTCACCGTTAGCCAGCATCTTGTCCATCAAAGACTATGGACGCTTGTACTATCTCACCAAGGGCTTTCTATGTTATCAAAATTGGGACATGGCCAAAACATAATTTACTAGACCACAGCTAGACCATACGGATTGTCACAGATGTCATCAGCTCATATTGAACACCTCCAAGTGTTACACACATAACACAACATGTGGTCAGAAATGGTGGGTGTGGTAACAGTCTTCACCTTTAGATGGCACCTTTTGTCCATCAAACTCTATGGACGCTTGCACTATTTTACCAACGTATTTCTGTTATCAGAATTTGGATATGGCCAAAAAATAATTTTCCAAAAAACAAACCACAGATACAGCTCATCACATATGATCACAGATGTCATGTAATTGTTGACATCTTTCATCTCATACAGAACATCAGCACATTACACATACAATATAGCGTGTGCTTAGTAATGATGGGCATGATAACCTTCAGCCGGCAATCTTTGCACTCTGGCAGTCTTGCTGTGGTTTTTTTATGTAATCAGAGTTTGGACATGGCCAAAACACCATTTTCCAAAAACCAAACCTCAGTAACACGTCAGACCTTATTGTCATGATCTGTAAGGTCACTTGCCTCCCCTCAGCCAGCAACATGCCGGTCCCAGTGGTTTGATCTGCTGCTTCTGCCCTGGTTTCATTACTTAGGATTCATTCGGCAAGGCGGCCCCTTGGCTCGAATCTTTTTTTCAGGCTGGGACCTGTGAACAGGAGCTATAAACCCCCAAACCCAAATTAGTCCATTTGGGCCTGATGTTTGTGCAGAGTTCTACCAGAATGAAGTATAGCGGGGTGTAGTATAGGGGGTGCAGGGACCCGCCTACCAGGCTCGAAGCCTCCCACATAAAAAGACCCAGTTTTACAAATGGAAACAGGTAAAGGGGGCCCTTCTATAGATTTTGCATGGGTCCCGGCTTCCCCGTTCCAGTATTGCCCCGTTTTTCCCTTTTGGGTTAAAACACTTTTTGGGACAGGGCAAAAAATATTTTTCAAAGATCAAACCAACACATCTGAGCTACACCTCACACATTATCAAGGGGTCAAATATCTGTGACATTTACTGCTACAGGAACCCCATATGTTACAAAGAAAATACCTCATGTGGTCAGAAATAACGCAGGACTTCTGTGTTCTCTTTTTTCTCTGGCCAATGCAAGAGTTCTCATAAAGAGGCGACTTTCACAGGCTACAAAATCCCCTAAAACCACATTTCTGGCTTCACCAATCCCAAAAGTCCTTTTTGTACCTTGTCCCTCTGTCCCTCTTAGTCTAAAAAGTCATTTTTTTTTTTGGGAAATGTTTGTGTAAATAAACAAAGTATCTTGTTTAAAAAGTATTTGATTGCTTCTCATGTAAAATTACAAAAACAACTACCAAAGGGTTGCTCACTAAAGGATTGCTTTTTTTGTAAAGATCTTGAAAAAAAAAATCACTTTGAAATATGCGTCCATTAACAGGGGCCTACCTATTCTGAGATATCCCTTTCTTGTATGGGCTGCATCAACCCCGGGCGCAATACGCTTTTACCCAAGGGACCGGGGTTTTCGATTTCATTTTTGATAGTGTACGCTTGTCGCTATAGCTACAGACCGGTGTCCTCAGGGCTCATCACTGCAGGTCAGTAGTACCAGTAAACACTGAATTCAAAAGGGAAACCAAAGAAAAGGACTGAGGTGTGAGGAATCGATGTAGTGAGACAACCCCTTTAATATTTCATCATTGGATACAATGCAATCCTGAAAATATGTCCCTTTTTGGTTATCTATAAAGTTGGCATGTGTGTGGGTGTAGCTAGATGCGTGTCTTGGTGTGATGTCAGTTGTTTGGGGTGGTTAAGGGGTTGGGCCGTTTTGTCCCCCTTTTCGTTCGCTAAAAAATTGGGAGGTAGCATCACCCTCACAAAAGAACAATTAGTTTTTTTAGAATAGTCACCTGTTTCTAATGAATTGAACTAAATGAGTTTAACCTTATCCCATCACCAGATAAGAAAGCATCCCGCCAATAACCCCACCCAAGTAATTGTACAGATCATATTACATCACCTGTTGCTCTGGGATGATTATTTGTCCGATGTACGACAACCTAACAGAGAAGAAAAGTAAGAAGAGGAACTTTAATATTCAGGATAACACGTGCTCATCGCTATAGACGTATACAGCCGAGAACCCATTTAACTACCCCTTTACCTAAAAAGAGGCTGCCATCACCTAGCAACTGCACAATGGCCCTTTACAGAAATGTCTAACATGAAATGGCCTTGTTGCCCTACAACCTAACTTTGCAGTGTTTATGTTGTCACATCAATATTAGAAGTAAAAGCTCTAAAAAAAAAAACTGGCCCTTTCTCCCATA
This sequence comes from Phyllomedusa bahiana, assembly GCA_025379985.1. Taxonomy (NCBI): domain Eukaryota; kingdom Metazoa; phylum Chordata; class Amphibia; order Anura; family Hylidae; genus Phyllomedusa; species Phyllomedusa bahiana. Next base: position 24,578 of record JAODAL010012669.1, read on the forward strand.
ACAACCTTAGACAGGGGTTTTTGTTTTCAAAAGCCAACTTTTGAAAGTGGGAGATCTGAAGGCTAAATTACGGTTTTGGCGTCACCCCCTATAGCCAGGTAGATGCTCCCTATAGCCAGGTAGTGCCCCCTTGTAGCCTTGTAGTGCCCCCTATAGCCAGGTACATGTCCTTTATAGCCAGGTAGTGCCCCCTCCTGCCTTCTCCCTGGCTGACTCTGCGCCCCCTCTGGTGAGTGGCGCCCACCTCGCCTGCCCATTGGAAAGGCAAGGCGCCGGAGAAGCAGCAGCCTGACGCTAGTCCGGCGCCACCTGCGTTTAAAGAACCCCCGCTGCCTACTGCCATTTTGCATTTCTTTATAATCCTGTCATTTCTAGTAAAGATTTACAATGAAAATCCGGTTTATATCAGTAACTAATAGAACCGTCTGTAACATGGATACACAAATGAATATTATAATAGATTGTGTCCATAATAAGTCCTATATCCTGTAATCGCGCAGAACATTACGGCTTAAATGGTTTCATACAGGTCAGTATTATAAATTTTAATCTTACTTATCCCCCCAGTAGCTTCATCATCCATCACCACACAGTGCATACAATCCGTCTAGCTATACCCACCTCCATTATAGTAGATGGACTGTAATATCTCCCATTTTATAAATGCAGAAAGCCATTGTGATCCTCCAGGACAACTTTTGCTTGTAAAAGGAAATTGAGGACAATCTTCTTGTCAGGAGCAGCAAGCGATGTATGAGAAGTGCGTGTCTGATTCTTGACTGTATGTTCCAGAACACAGATTATGAGGTCATCAGGATCATTGTGACATCACTCGGATTGTTACATCACTACCAGCAGCCAATCAGATTATATCTTTCTAGAGCAGGTTTTACAGCGTGATTAATAAGGACACTTTATATACAAGTCTCTATTCAGTTTTTAAGGATTATTATCTAGTGGTGTTGTTGGGATGGTGTAGGTCGTAGGCAATGAAGTGCAGGGCCGCCATAAAGGCAGTACTACCGGTACTGCTGTACGGGGCCCGGAGGAAAACGTGAAACAAGGGGGCCCGGAGAAAGCAGGCCCTCTTGTTTTACGGACGGCTGGGCTGTACTGCGGGAGGAACCAGGAGGGGCTGCGCTGTGGAAGGAGGGGCCCGACCACACTTAGAGGCACCAGGAGGGGCCGCGGCGCGTTGTGGGAGGGCGTCGGCCCGCAAAAGAAGGGAGGGACGCTGCGTGTCGGAGGAGGGCCGGACCGCAGAAGTCGAGAGGGCCGGCGCGATGTGGGAGGAGGGGCTCGGACCGCAGAAGAACGAGGAGGGGCGCGGCCCGCAGAAGAATGAGGAGGGTCCGTCGGAGGAACGAGGAGGGTTTACACTGTGGGAGGAGGGGCCCGGCCTCAGATGCATTCTTAGCTAAATGCATTTACATAGAAAAAGGATTGTTCTCTTAATTACTTACTTCAGTACAGGAGCCGTGACAGGACAGGAACCGCAGCTCCCCTCTCTCCATGTGCGCGGCACCGGCCGGGATGCTATGATACATGTGACAAATTAAATCAGTGAAGCCCCGCCTCACTGATCTAAACTGTGTAGACATCCCGTCCGGTGCCGCCACATGGAGAGAGGGGAGCTGCGGTTCCTGTCCTGTCACGGCTCCTGTACTGAAGTAATTAAGAGAACAATCCTTTTTCTATGTAAATGCATTTAGCTAAGAATGCATCTGAGGCCGGGCCCCTCCTCCCACAGTGTAAACCCTCCTCGTTCCTCCGACGGACCCTCCTCATTCTTCTGCGCGGCCCCTCCACCCACACTGTAGACTTTTTAATTTTGCTTTTGTTTGGGGCCTCTTGCAGGGCCCTAAAATCTGCATCTTGCGGGGCCCTAAAAAAGTGTGGGGCATTTTGCAGGGCCCTAAAAAGTGTGGGGCATCTTGCGGGGCCCTAAAAAGTGTGGGGCATTTTGCGGGGCCCTAAAAAGTGTAGGGCATCTTTCGGGCCCTAAAGGTGTGGGGCATCTTGCGGGGCCCTAAAGGTGTGTGGCATCTTGCGGGGCCCTAAAGGTGTGTGGCATCTTGCGGGGCCCTAAAGGTGTGGGGCATCTTGCGGGGCCCTAAAGGTGTGGGGCATTTTGCAGGGCCCTAAAAGTGTGGAGCCTCTTGGGGGGCCCTAAAAGTGTGGAGCCTCTTGGGGGGCCCTAAAAGTGTGGAGCCTCTTGGGGGGCCCTAAAGGTGTGGGGCATCTTGTGTGGTCCTAAAAGTGTGGGCCTCTTGGGGGGCCCTAAAGGTGTGGGGCCTCTTGCGGGGCCCTAAAGGTAAGGTGTGGGCATCTTGCGGGGCCCTAAGGTGTGGGGTCTCTTGTGTGGTCCGAAAAGGGTGAGGGCCTCTTTTAGGACCAGAGGTGTTTTTTTTATTGTCCTCTTTAAGAGCCCTGAGAAGTGTTGGGCCTCTTGTGGGGCTCCTTGCAGGTCTCTTAAATGTGGGGGCCCTATCTACCTATCTACTGTGGCCAGCTATCTACCTACCTTCTGGGGGTCCCTACATACCTACTGGGCAGACTATACCTATCTACCGACGTCTGGAGGCCCTATCTACCTACTTACTGGGGCACTCTTAACTACCAACTGGGGGACTCTACCTTCTGGAGCCCTATATACCTACCTACAAGAGGGGAACCTATATTCCTATTTATATGCTAGGAGTCTTAATGAACTACGTCTACAGGAAGCCTATATATCTAACTACTTGGTCACCAGGGTGTAATTATTACCATTTGGGGCACTATGTATCCGGGAATTTGTACATTTGGGTGGGGGGCACAGGTGGGAAGGTGATAGAAAAATGAGAAGTCTCAGGTGTTTGTGTTATGGTTTAATCAGTAACATTACAGTGGTATTAGTCACCATATGGCCATGATATGTGGGGTATTATTTGGTCTTGTATATTGTTGCTATTGGTATTATTGGTCTGGGTATATTAGTTTGGTCAGTAACAGTGGTGACACACGTGATCACTCTGGCGGTATTTGCTGCTCCTGTATACACACTGACCCGCAAAATACAGATAAACTGTATTTTACATAATCCAACAAGAAACAAATCAAAAAAACAATGGCGCAATTGCTTTTTTTTTTTTTCCTTGTTCAGCACATAAAAAAACTTTTTGGTGGGGTATGGGGGTGTGGGTGGGGTCGGGGCATAAAGGGGCGGAGTTGGTAAGGGGCGGGGCCCAGATGCTTCAGCTGTACGGGGCCCTGAAACTTCTGATGGCGGCCCTGATGAAGTGTAATTATAGGCATAAGAGAAGTAATTCTATAATGTGTGCTTTACCTTTATAATCATCCAAGCATTAAATAAGTTAAATATGTAAGTTATAGGAGATGCTTATGTTATATATAAACAAGAGTAGCTCAGGAGCTCAGCTCGCTCCATACACACTGGGTGTCGGCTGTTAATTAGAGCAGCGGTCAGCACTGGCCTGGATTGGGGGTGGCATTCAGCTGCCATGTCAACTAGGGGCCTAATGAAGACACATAGGCCTGCCATGACTGTATCTCTATTGTGCCCTGCTATATGCAGAGTGTAATATGGGATCAAGGAAATGATTATAATCTACAGTACATAAGTGCTGCAGTAAATAGTACATGCAATCAAGCAATAGCACCTTCAAGTTCCCAATGGGAAATAGATATTTCTGTAATAAAGTACTTTAAAAAAAAAGTTCAGAAATACCCTGTTTGTATTTATTATATAAAAACAATTAAAAAAAAAAAAAATAATTGGTATTTTCACATTCGGAAAAGTCCAATGTTACAGTGGTGTGAAAAAATATTTGCCCCCTTCCGGATTTCTTAGGGTATGTTCACACGGCGTAACTGCACTGCAATACAGCTCACAATTACAGTAAAATCATAGCAGATGTTTTCCTCGGTGCTGTGCATTTCTCACCCACCCCTCCCCACCATTGTGTTATGCATTCTAATGCAAACACAAAACACAACCCTCACCGATCACCCCACAACCCACCCCCCAAAGCCCTTTGACCTCCACCTATCACTCCCCTCCACCTCACCACCTCCACTTTTCACTCTCCACCACCTCCACCTCCATCACCACATGTGAAGTTTGTAGAGATATGGCCACAGTTAGGGAAGTGCTGGAAAAATTAGAATTCTAAGATGTTTGTGTGATAAATTTTGCAGGGACGAGAAGTCATCATGTCGGTCTGGACAGGATGCAGAAGAAATATGTCTGCAGAGCCTGTGTACACAGGTTTCTATCACTATAGGGCCATGCATTGTGGTGATATACAGTCCTGTACGCTGGTATCTACCACTATATGGTCACAATATGGAGCTAATATATAGTCTTCAGAGCCTGTGTACACTGGTAACTACCATTATATGGTCACTGTATGCAGGTAATATACAGTCTGCAGAGCCTGTGTACACTGGTATAACCACTATATGGTCCCTCTATGGTGGTGATATACAGTCTGCAGAGCGTGTGTTCACTGGGATCAGCCACTATATGGTCACTGTATGGAGATAATATACAGTCTGCAGGGCCTCTGTACACTAATTTTTACCACTATATGGTCACTGTATGGAGGTAGTATATAGTCTACAGAGCCTGTGTACACTAGTATATACCACTATATGGTAACTGTACAGAGGTAATATATAATCTGTAGAACCTGTGTACACTACTATATACCACTATATGGTAACTGTATAGGGGTAATATATAGTTTGCAAAGCCTGTGTACACCGGTACCTACCACTATATAATCACTGTATGGTAGAAATATTGGTTGTAGTGTAAGGGCATGTCCCCGCGGCAAGGGTTTTTGGACGGTTTTTCAGCCGGTTTGCGGTTTTTCAGACCGCCTGAAAAGTCGGCGGAAAATGAGCACAATTGTGCTCTATGGAAAATCCGTGCAGTCCCTACTGCATGGGTTTTTCGCCCGGGGTTTTTGCCGCCCGTGGTCCACTCAAAAAACATTGAGTATGTTCATTCTTCCGTCCGGTTTCCGGACAGAATATGAACTCAGTGGGAGGGGGGAAGGGGTCTTCTCCGCTCATCGCGGAGAAAAGCCGTCCCCCTCCCCGCAGCCGTGGGGACGGCCGCAAAACAGGACAAAAACTGTCCAGTATTTGTCCTGTACCGTGTGAATGCAGCCTAATGGTTTAGGTTCAGGCACAGTTTGGCAGCTTCGTCCAGCTCTCCTGGATGCTGGGTAGTCTATCCTACGTCCAGGAGAGCTGGGTGATGCCAAACCCCTCAGTTAGCTTTTTTCCAGAGCCGTTACACAGTTGGATGTAGTAGGCATGACTTTTTCTGTAGGGGTGTGGCTTGATATAAAGAGGGCGTGTCTCTGTAAATTTTTTGACATGACGCACTACGTGCTCCACAGCTTCCAATCATCCTGAGGGTTACTTTAAAAAGTTGGCTAGTATGGTTTTATTAGATCACGGGACTGTCCCTTTTAATGGTTTAAAATGCAATAATCATCTCCTTACATCTCAAAACTTTTTTTTGGGTAACCCGATTTAAAAAATACCAGTACGGGCCCCCGGGCTGAATTTTCCCCAACCCTTTTGCTACCTAGGAAGGATTTAAACCCTTTAAAAAAAGAAAAACCCCGAATTAATGAAAAAAAAAAAGTAAACTTTTCCCGGTTATTCACAGCAGACTAGTGGACATTTTTACAATTGGACATATCTTGTCACATATTACATAGGTGTCTCTCTCACACCCTGATACACAACATACAAAACTAATAAAAGCATGTCTTCATCAATCGTCTCAGAGTAGTCTGTCATTAATTTTAGACCAAATTGTCCACCCCCTATGTAAAAAAACAGAGAGGAATGGAATTACTTTAGCAAAAAATTTTTTAACACCCCAGCCTATCGCAAGTGCCCAGGAAGCAGTGCTTTTATGTTAAGTGCCCACAGCTTTCAGCATTAAGCACTTCCCTTGTAACTTCTTTCAGCTTTAAGTGATGACTCTAGCGTCAAGCTGATGACTCCATTTACATGGATAGTCAATAATAAATGACACAAATGATTCATACCTCTCAAAATTTGTTCGCTCAAACAAGGATACAGTCCATCACAGGGCTTAACTTGAAGACACACAAAAAACATATCCAAAAAACATGTCCAATATATTTGGACATGGGTGGGTTTATAGCACAACATACACAGTCATGTCCTAATAATTCTCATATAGCACTATGAGAAACTATGGCGTGTAGGTGATCCAAATGCAAATGTACACTCACCGGCCACTTTATTAGGTACACCTGTCCAACTGCTCGTTAACACTTAATTTCTAATCAGAAAAACATGGCGGCAATCAGTGCATTTAGGATGTAGACTGGCAAGACAAACTCCCGCGTTCAAAAAAGAGCATCGGGTTGGGGGAAAAAGGTGATTGAGGTCCTTTGAAGTGGCATGGTTTTTGGGGGCCAGAAGGGGTGGGTTTGGGATTTCCCGAAACTGCTGATTCCCGGATTTTCACGCACAACCATCTCTAGGGTTTACAGAGAATGGGCCAAAAAAAAAAACATCCATGAGCGGCGTCCCTTGGGCGGAAATGCCTTTTTGATGCCAGAGGTCAAAGGAGAATGGGCAACTGGTTTGAGCTGATAGAAAGGCAACAGTGATCAAATCCCCCCGTTACAACCAAGGTAGGGGAGAAAACACCTCTGAAGAAAGTAGGGGAACTTTGAGGCAATGGGTACGCAGCAGAAGACCACACCGGGGCCCCTCCTTTTTAGCTAAGAACAGGAAAAGGGCTCCAATTTGCCCCCGCTATCGAAATTGGACAGTAGAAGATTTTAAAAAGTTGTGGTTGATGGGGTCCCGTTTCTGCTGCGACATTCGGGTGGTAGGGCAGAAAATTTTGGGGTCAACAACATGAAAGCAGGATCCATCCCGCCTTGTATCAAATTCCCGGTGGGGGTGGTGGTGTCATGGTGGGGGAATTTTTCTTGGGACTCTTTCCCCCTTGGTCCAATTACATCATTGCAACACCTTTTGGAATCTATGCACGAAGAATTGAGGCAGTTTGAAAGGGAAAAGGGGTCCAACCGTTACTAGCATGGGGTAACCCAATAAAAATGGCCGGGTGTGTATACGGGGCAAACTTGAAAGTCTTCTCTGGGCCCCACATTTCCCTCCTAGTGACCCGTGCGGCAATGTATTATTATATAAGTCATTTAGATGAATTTACTAAACACTACATTTTTAAACAATGTCTATGAATTTTTTAATTGTTGGCAACTCCAGGATCCGATGAAAAAGTTATCTGGTTTAGTGGTTCTCCTAGAATATTTCCTCCATTTCATGACACCTATACAAAGAGGTGTTATGATTTGCTGTGCACACACAAAGATAGACTCCAAATGCTATATTCTTCATCTGACAATAGTAATGTGAATAATGAATTATGATGTCAGTCCATGAAGGTTCTCATGATCACAATGAAGTCGGCCAGAAGAACTGCCAAGAACTCTTTATCTTAGACACCCCTAGGTAAACAATCATTTGGGAAAGTGTGCCAATACATGAATTTTCAATAAGGGGAGTTATTCTTTGAAACCAAGGGACTTATATTTGGACTTTTTTAGCATTTTGAAATGATATTAATTGTATTTTCTAGAAGCAGAATTTTTGATTATTTGACATTTTGTAAATACATTTTATTCTAGTGCTTTTGAAGTCCTATAGAAAACCACCAAAAAAGGGCAATATGTTTTGAACCCCTTTTATAATAGTTTTCTAGTCAAATTTATGTAGAAAAAAGACAAGAGATTGTCTTTAAAATAAGTAGTCTCACGTTGAAAGCTTTAGTGGATGATGAGATATGGAGCCTGAAAGTCAAAAGTTTAAGGCTATGTCTCCACTGCACACAAAAACATCTGTTCTTAAAAACGAAAAAAAACTGAAAAAAAAGACTGAAGAATGTCCCCCTAGACTTGTATATTAAAAAAACTCCTGTTTTTCCACAAAAGTTCGTTTTATTTGGGTCATTTTTTTTTTTTTTTTTGTTTCAACAAGCGTTTTTTTATTAATGAAAAAATGACTAAAAAAAATTCAGAGCACAAACATAGGAAATTAATGATTTGTTACCCCTTTATGGCATGCACAAAGGTAGGGGACAACATAGTGTACTTTTCGTGATCTGACAAGATAGTCTAAAGAGAGATTAGAGTAATGAACTTATGACGTTTCAAATAGGAAAAAAGTCACATACGGAGGGGAAAAGTATTGATCCTTTTCTGGTCTGGTCAGTATCAAGTTGGGGGCCCCACAAGACTAGTGGGGGAAAGAGAGGGCAAGTCCTAAACTTTGTCGGATATTCAGTAGAAAGATGGGGTTTTTAATCTGCCATGACATAGGCGAGAGGGTGAAGTTTTTCGACCTTCATAGCCCATATGATATAGTGCTCGAGTTTAAAAAAAAAGGGTAATCAGCCCCCACATAAGTTTTCGAACAGGGGGGCCCAAGTGAAAGTTTTTAAACCGGGAAAGACGGGGTTAGGGAGGGGGAGGGGGCACCCGGAGCTGGTGACCACGTGATCGAAAATGGTCGTAAATAGTCGATGAATGCAGTCGCGGGGTTCAACCAAAGTACTTCATGGGGTTTTATAGTGTGGGGACTTACAGAAAACGAACCAATATTCCATGTGCGGGAAGCGTTCCCCCTCTTAAGAGATTCGCAAAGAACTCTTCCTTTCTACCACCGTATGAACCTCCTTAAAACAATCCGTGGGGGGGGGGCAAGTCCAGAACGCCACAGTCTGGAATAACCGCTTTTGCTGCGTTTAAGAGGGCCGAGATCAATGGGTTTTAAAAAATCCGGGCGGGCAATTGAATGTCAAAAAGGAAATAGGACAGGGGTCTTTCGCAATCTCGTCGCATATCAGATAATGCACAATGATTGTGTTCAAAGGGGGTTTGGAGGGATAAACAACCCCACCTTGTGGATTTACCCCCGGTTCTTTTTGACACCCCCAAAAAGGGTCATCACTGCAGGGTAAAGGGTTGCAGCGGGAAAAGGGGCCCGTACCATGGGGTGGGGAAAATTTTGTAAATTCATTCCTAAATTCGATCGAGACAGGGTCTGTGACAAGGGGAAAAATTTTTTACTCCATTTCACCCGAGGGGGTCTGGAAAATTTCCCTTTCCCGCTGATGGTAGGAAAGTTTCATTTCGGGGGGGGCATTTAAAAAGGGACGTAAACCCTTTGAGAACATGTGCGGAGGGGGCTTTTGGGACACACCCTGTTAATGGGTTCAAAGGTCTGTTTTTGGGGTAGTGGTTTTTTATGAAAGTGAAGCTTCGTATTTGATTAATTTAATCTAGAAAAAAAAAATTGAGGGGGATTCTGAAACAAGATAGAGTAAAAACAAAAACTCCCCTCGCAAAATTTCTTGTCAGGAAGCTCCTGTCCTCGGAGCGCGGGCCCCGGGACCCTAGCTCGTAGATAAAAATGGGTTCCCCGTTAGTGGGGGGAGAGGGCCACCCGGGGGCAAGGGTTCATAAAGGGAGGAAAACTTAGTGCAGGATGGTGGTTTTGGGGTTTTTAAGGGAAGAGTACACAAGAGCTTTTTTGGCAGCATGGTTAATGGGAAACCCTTGCAGTGTCCACCGGGGGGGCCTATAGGGGGGACTCTATCTGAACCCCCGCTTTATCCTGTACCAATGAAAACAGTCCAGGGTTCTGACCCACAGAAGACGGGAGTAAGCCTGAAAATTTGGCATTGAAAGGCCGCCCTCCAGACGCGGGCGAAAGATGGTTTGATATCCTGGGGTTCCCCGCCCACACAAACCGGGTGATGAGTATTTTAGGGACCTGAAGAATGTTTTAGGGTAGAGAGGGACTGCTTGAAATAAATAAGGACGAGGGAGAATATTCTTTTTAGAATATTTATTCCCCATCCAGGGGAAAATCCTACGGCCCCCCTTTTTGAGATTCCCCCGGGTCGATTTAAGGAGAGGGGGAAAATTAAAGGGCAAAGGTTTTATTCAGATCGAGGGGGTATACCCCCAGGTATTTAAACGTGTTTCCGGCCCAGGAAAGGGGTCGTTTTCCTTAACATCCAGTAGTTTCGGGGAAAGATTTTTGACAAGGCCACCTTTTTTTGGCATGTTAACATGATTTCTTAAGAAACCCAAAAAAATCTAAATGCCCCCAAAATCCCAGGGAAGAGAGAAAGAGGGTCATAATATATAACAAAAGGTCATTCAAACCGGCGCATTTGACTTGATCAGGTCCAATATGGATTCCGTGATGAGTCTTTGGCGGATGTCCCCCCAAAAGATGTTCTTAACAAGGGCATATAGAGTGGGAAAGGGGACATCCCCGCCTGGTACCATTGCCCAAAAACAAAGGGGGCTGAGAGAGAACCGTTAAAACAACTTGGCCCGGGGGGGCGTTAAAAGCGAGGATTTTGGGGCAAGAGAAACGGTCCTTCATAGATTTTTAAAGGGCCCCCCCAGGGAAGGGCCAACCCCACGGGAAGGCTTTCTCCCCGTCTACGAAAACAGCATACAGGGGAAAGGAGGCGCGGGCGGATGATATAGAAAATTTTTTTAAGTGTTTCCCTTGCCTCCCGTCCAGGAAAAAAAAACCCAAATTTTGGCCAAAGGGTCACTTCGTTAAGTAAAAGGGGGCAGCCTCGGGCTATCAATTTTGCAAACAATTTTGGCGTCAGTTTTTAAAAGGGGATAGGTCGAAAAACTCTGACAGACACTGGGGTCTTTCCCCTCCCTTGGGATCACTGTTATATGGGTGTGGTCTTTTTTGAACATGTTGAAAAAAAAACAACTGAGCAGGCAAAAAATTTTATTTTGGAGATTGTAAAGCGGGATTTTTTTTTGGCCCTTTTTTTGGCAGCAACACAGCAAATCTAATGCTGTGATTTTGCAAAAAAAAAAGTGCAAAAAAAGAAAAAACACCGAAAAACGGACGTTTTTTCAGCAGTTTGACAGGCATGGAAAAAAATTCAGTTGATAAAACGTTTTAGGATTTGGTTTTCAGGTTATTTTTTGTGCACTGCTGTGTAACATAGACAAAAACGTTGTTCCCCAGAAATTGAAAGAGGGTACACTATGAAAAGGGCTTTACCTTTCTGAAAAGAAGAACAGGAAATAGGTTTTTAGTCTTTATGAGGTAAAAGTACTTTAAAAGATTAAGTGTAAATAGTGTACATTCATTTTTTAATCATGTTGTCTTTCAATAGTTTAAAGCATAATAGCCAGTAGAGAGGTGGAAGTTATTCCCAGAAATGAAGAGAAGCCAAAGAAAAAGTTTAAAACTAGTAAAAAGAGGACAGGTTCATACTGTAGGATTGGGAATTACATAAAATTAGGGAAATAAAATTGTGTTCCCCCCTCAAAATGATGGAGAAACTTTAGACTTAGGGCAACATGTATAAAAATGCTAGGTCTATAAATCACTTTATTGTCCATAGCAAACCCAAACAGGGGGCGCCCCCTACTTCATTTTGGCTCTGGAAAAAAGAAAGGGGCGCTTGATTGTTGCTAGGCCATAAAAGGGGTTTTAGACTAGACAGTTTTTAAAATAATTTTGAAAAAAGGCACTGATCAGAAAACCACAGCAAAACCATAATGTATATGTAGACTTTTAAGAATTTTTTGTTTTTTAGCTCAAACTAACATGTAGAAGCAGCATTTGTGAAGTAAAAAAAAAACACTGTGGAAAACACCGTGGCACCCAGAACTAGAACCTCCCCACCACTATGATGCATAGGAGAGAAGCCACATGGTGGTCCATACCCGGTGGGCGGTGGCTGTTCATTACAGCTGGCATCCGTCGCTAACAGAGGGGAAAAAGGGAGGCTCCGTCCTGCTGTTAAAAACTTTTGTACTGTGGCAACCTTTTTTCCCCCTCACGCTCACCGGCAATGCAATCCTCATGCAGGCTTCCATAGTTGCCATGTATGTACAGCTATTACACCCTGTCATAGGGTGTAATAGGTAATGAATGAAAATCCAATATACTGCAGTGCAACAAGCGATTGTGGCCCATAGTGGTCTAAGTATTAAAGTAAAAAAAAAGTTTAAAACAAAAATATTAAAAGTTTAAAAATAAACCTTTTCCCATTTTAAAAAATAACGAAAAAAAAAACGTTAAAGGGGGAACTGCACTTTGGTTTTTCCCCCCCCTTGTGGGGAGCCCAAGCAGTGTCAGAGGGCTTTCAGCCTGTGCCCCTTATTCGTAAATGCGCGTTTTTAAGCATTTACCCCTTAAATCTTATTCATGGTGAGGTGTTGTCCCCCCCCAAAGGCTAGTCCGCCAACTCCCATTTATTCCCCCATGTTTCACTATTAAAGAAATGGTTGTATTGAGGGGGAGTTGGGGGGGGTGCTACCCTCGGGTGGGCGGGGTTTGAAAAAACTGACCTTTAAAGGACCTTCGAATGACCTTCTGGGAAAACTCAGATTTGAGCTTTAAAAAATACACAAAAATACAGCACTTACAGAATAAGGACACGCCTGGAAACCAGGTTGCCTATTGTGCTGTCCTCACCAGGGGGGCAAAAACTAGGGGGACAGGTTCTCTTTAAAATTTTGGGGTATTTTTACGTTCATAAATTTTTAAAATGTACAAAATTAACATCACTTATCACGTTCATTACCCCTTCCCACATTGGACGTATGCAACCCCTAGGGGGAAGTAACTTCCCAAAGGGAATATGCAAGTCCTGGGTTCGGCGGGCTTGGGGCACCCCGGCACGACGCGAAGGGAAACCCACGGTAATTTCCGCTATTTTTGCCCCAAACCCCCCCGGCCGGAGTGAGCCCGGCCCAAAGGGTTTTTTAAGCTCTTTACGCCCCTGTCAGGGCTCGTAGAAGGCGCAGGCAGAGGGGAGCCCCTGCTGCCTCCATCGGCGCGAAAAGCGGCGCAGATCCACTCGCTGGTCCTTCCCGGGGACCCCCCGGATGTTTTTCTGAAAAGCACCCGGGTAGCGGGTGACGTCACAATGCCCACAATCATTGTGGGCATGGGGGTAGTAGTTGCCGGCGACCATGCACAGCAGTAACGCGTGCAAGGTCTCCTTTCAAACAGCAATCTAACGATTGCTTTTCCCCAGTGGGGGATTTGTTTTACAAACCCCCAACTGGGGAATAGAAAAATAAAAAAAAGTAAAAAAAAAAAAAAAGTATAAAACAAACACAAAAAAAAAAAAATTGAAAAACACGTACACCCCTTTTCCCCTTTACAACCCCAATCCCCCCAAAAAAGATAAAAAAAAAATAAAGTCCCAAATTTTTGGTATCGCCCCCTGCGTAAAACCCACCTATAAATTTTTTTGTAATGTTATTTAAACCCGTACGGTGAAGCCGAAAAAAACAAAAACAAAAAAAAGTCACAGAATTGTGATTTTTGTACACCCTGCAGCACAAAAAAAGGAAAAAAAAGCGATCAAAACTATAAAAGGGGAAATTGTCCCAATTTAAAACTTTTATTTCACCCCGCAAAAAAAGTCCTTACATTTCCCCGAAAGGAAAAAATTTAAAAAATTTATGGCTTCAAACAGCGAGAAAAATTTTTTTAAACCCCAAATAAAAACACTTTTTTTTATAAAGTGCTTAAAATTTTAAAAAACTATATAAATAGGTTACCGAAAGTATCCCCCAAGAGAAAAGCTAAGGTCAGGAGCTGCAGGGTGAGCCTGTTAAAAATAAAAATAAAAAAACATACTGGGGATTGCAGTATTTTTTTCCCCCTCCCTTTCCCAAAAAAGGTTTTAAAAACTCTTGTCCCCCAAAAATGATCCCCAATAAAAATGTCAACCCCCCGAAAAAAAAACCCCTACACACTCCTTTAAAGCAAAAAAAAAAATTTTGGGTTGATATGGCGATGCAAAAAGTTTTTTCCCTTTTTGAATAAAATTTTTTTTTAAATGTGTAAAAGCAGTAAAACATAAAAAAAAAATAAAAATTGGGGTTTATCGTGAATCGATCAACCTGGGTAATACTGCATTCGTTTAGCAGGGAAAAACCGCGTAAAAAATAAAAAAATAAAAAACACTACCAGGAATGCTTATTTTGTTCAAAATGCCTCAAAAAACCTTAATAAAGTGATAAAAGGGGGCATACCCCCCCCTAATGTACTAATAAAAAACGTCAATCATCCACAAAAAAAAGCCCATAATCCCCGTATACAGAAAATTAAAACGTTATGGCTATCATAACGGGGACAACAAAAAAAAGCAATTTTTTATAGACCCATTTCTATTGTGAAAAAGTAAAAAAAATAAAAAAAAAACTATAAAATCTTATCATTGCAATTGTCCCGAACCCCTATAAAGATATCTGTCATTTATACGTGGCGAATTTGTAAAATTAAAGCCAAAAAAAACAATGGCGGATTGCGTTTTCCCCTTTTCATGCCCAAGCAAAAAAAAAAAATTTTTGGAACAGTGGCCCCAAAAAAAAAACAAAAAACCCCCCAAAAAAAGGGGGTGACTTCTGGAAGGTTTCACCTGTTCGGGATTTTGGGGGGGCTTTGTAAATGCAACTGGCCCCCACCAAAACTGCGCTCAAAAGCCAAATAACATCCCTCCCTTATACCCCCTGCCTCGGCCAGACAGCAGTTTACACCCCTGTAAAATGCCGAACTTGGAAAAAAATTTGGTAACAAAGTTTTGGGGCTTTTTTAAAACCGGGAGCCTTTAAAAAATTAAAAATTTTCAGCTAAAATTGAGATTATTAAAAAAAAAAATGTTTTTTCATTTTCAAGCCTAACGCAAAAAATTTTGTGCACACCTGTGGGGTCGATTGCTCATCACCCTGTATATTCCTTAAGGGGTTTTTTCCCAAATTTGGGGGGTATTTTTGGGGGAATTTTTTAATTTTTAAACCCCTTTTAGGGTGTCCGCAAACCAAATGGCCCCTAAATAAAACTTTAAAAAAAAAGGGAGTCCAGAGGTCTCCTCCTATTTGGGTTGGGGTTGAGCCAAATAATGCACTAGGGCCACATATGGGTATCTCGGGGAAAAAAGGGCAGAAATTGGGAATAAATTTTAATTTGCATTTCCTGATCACTTTTACCGTATCTTGTGAATAATGTTTAAAAAATTTAAAATCTGAAAAAAAAAGTAAAAATTTCACTTCACTTTGTTTAAATTCCCTTTGTGAAACACCTAATGGGTATAAAATTCCTAAATGGGTTTTGAAAATTTTAAAAGTGTTTAGTTTTTATGAGGTATTTATGGGGGTATCTAACATACAGGTAAAATCAGTTAGAATGGCTGGTCCCCAAAAAAAATTTTATTGCAAATTTTCTTAAAATTTGAAAAATTACCACTAAATTTTTAAGCCCCTAAGCGTTTTAAAAAAATGATCCAACACACAGAAATGGTAATTTGTAGTTTTAAAAATTTTGAGGGGAAAAAAAACTGTCTTTCATGCAAAATTTTTTAAGTTTTAAATTGGAAATTTTTCAAATTTTTCCCGATACTTTGAAATTTTTTTTTAATTTTTGACCAAAATTTTTTAAATCTTTAAAACACAATTTGTCCGAAAAACAATCTTTAACCATGGATAGGTAAAAGTTCAAAAATTTTTTCCGCGTAAAGTACACTCAAAATTTAAAAAAAAAGGGGGCCCGTAGAGAGGCCCCAAAATGGCTCCGGCGGTAAGGGGTTAAAAATGTAGAAAAAAAAATTCCAAACTACAAAATTGTGGGGTTTTTTTTGTCATTTCATATCCTCAAAAAACTGGAATAAAAAGTGATCCAAAAGTCAATATGTCACAAAATGGTACCAATCAAAACTACACTTCATCCCGTCATTCAGGTCCGTAGGTGGAGAAACAAAAAAATTATTGGTCACAGAAAATTACATTTCAACTAAAATTTAAAAAACTGAAAAAGTTGGGTTTTTAGAGTACTAAAAAAAAAAGGAAACCACAAATTTGGTACACCCGAAAAATATCAACTTGGGAAAAAAGAAAAATTTTATATCAAAAAAGGACTACATAAAATCTAACCCCTGCAAAAATGGCGCAATTGCATTTTTTTTTTATCATTTTCCCACCATACATTGAATTTTTGGGGGGTTTTCAAGTACATCATATGTACTTTTTATGTTATGGTCAATGGCATCATTAAAAAGTACCCTTTATCCTGCTAAAAAAGCCCTCATAAGTCTATGTAGACAGAGGAAAAAAAAAGTAAGGGCTCTCGGAAGACGGGGAGAAAATAACTAAACCAAATATTCGAAAATGTATGAACCGAAGGTATTAATTATATAAAACTGAATGCTGTGGCATTATGTAATACTTAGTGAAGTACTGATGCCAGTTCTTGATTTTGTTGGTATATAATGGTTTTTCATTTCATTAATTTGATTCCTCAGGACTACATAAGGGTATACGGTTTATACGGCAATTTTAGCTGCATTACCATAATTGTGGCGCGCATTTTGCCGCGTATAAAGCGCAATACGTGGCGAAATGCAGCCAATTATGGTAATTATAGCTCTCATAGAGAGCTATGTTAGCGTCGATTGTAGGCGGGGAGGAAATTTAATTCAATTTTAGCGCGGCGTGACAATTCAGGTCAATGGGGCCAGGGGGTGGCTCCCCGACTTTGGAATTAGTGCTGTCAGCGTTTCCTCCAAAAAAACCCGGTGTTATACACGCGCCCCCAAAACGCATAAACATGCCCTAAGGGAAATGCGCTATTGTTTTTTTTTGTTTTTTTCACTCTTAGCACGACTTTTTACCAAATTTATACCCAAACTCTTTGCTTTGTGCAGCTGTAAATATTTTAATACTAGGCCAAAATACAGTCAACAAAAGTGCGATGTTTTTGTTTTTCCCCATTCAAAAAGATTTTTAAAGTAGGGGTTGTTGACCATGAAGCAAATTCTATGCATATTTAAGTGGGGGCAGGGTTGCAAAAATCTACATTACGAAAACAATGTAAATATAAAAAATATAATTTATATTTATATATATTATATAAATATACAAGGGAAAAAATTTTAAAAAAAAATTAAAAAAAAAATTATATAATATTCAAAAATATTGTAATTAGTGGCGTGAGTTATGTCTAACAGGAATGAGGGTAGAAAGTCTGGCTACATTTTTCCTACCTGGAGTAATAGTGGCCCAGTTTCAATTGGCAGGGATGTTTATTTAAATACATACATTTCCTGAAAACCAGTCACTGACGGACGTCCTCTCCAGCTCCAGTATTTCTGTGTCTTACCTCCCACCTCATACAGATGACACTGAAATTATGCAGAAAATGTAAACATTTCTGGAGCAAATAGCAGACATGATATATGGAAAGCTTAATGCCTTATTAAATCAGGGACCGTTAGTTTGTTGTGACAGCTTACAACTTTAAATAAATCTGTTCCAACAGCCTTGAAAAGGTTAAGCAGGTTGTCGCTATGTACAATAACACAGCGCTCTGTTTACATGGGGGATCCTTTCATTGGAGATGTGACAGTCTGGGCTTAACGTTCTACCACTGTATATAAATATGGCTACAATATCTTTTTAGTCTGTAAATATTCTTTACATCACAATTAGGCCATAAAACACTGTTTTTTGGCATTAAGGTAGTTTTGTTTGACTTACATAGCTCATATTCACCAGGGGCATTCTCCTTTAGGTATTTAGATGTATCAAAACCTAAAAGAGTATTTACATCTCACTGACTAGCTTTAAACATGAAGGCATAAGTAAAGATTATTACTAAATACATTCCTGTCCCAATGTTGCTTCATTCAGAGTTAGAGCAATTCTTATATATGATTCCACAAGCTTCTTCAATTACCGACCACCTCTTTTTTGCTCTAGCAGTGGCCAGGCTGTTGTGTCTTGTCAACATGATCGAGTTTCTTACTATCTTTTTACTGAAAAAAAATTTTAAAACTGTAAACCAGGAGAAGCCTTGTACCATCCTGTAGGTCTGAAGATCACACAACATTTTATGTATGTCAAAGATAAGAGTCACGCAGCAGCGAACAATGGGTCTTGGCAGAATTTACATTTTTCTCTTTCACTGAAAGCTTCCTCTCATGACAAATACGCTGCTGCTACACTTCTTTTTTATCTGCATATTCTGTTGGACAGTGTCATTATATTTAACAACCTCGCCAATCAGGGCCGTTCCTAGGGGTGGGCTTTATGTATATTAGATATAAAAGAGAAATAGTTTATGGGAATAGACTAAGACAATAGTGTACAGTGCAATGGAATATGTATTTAATAAAGCCTGCAGCTTTATTAAAATGAATATGTATATAAGATATAAAGGAGAAGTGCTTTATGGGAAGAGACTATGACAATAGTGTACAGTACAATGGAGTATATATTCCCAATGAATATGCATATTAGACATGGAGGAGAAGGGGTTTATGGGAGTTGATAAAGCTGGCAGTGTGCTGTGGAATGTAACACCTATTCTGCTTAGTTCGTTCTAGGTGAGCCACGCAGAGGCAATAACATGAGAGAAATGAGACGGAAGTCCATCACAGTAAGGGCAGAGGGGTCCATTGATACAGTACGCGGGCGTGGGTGGAATGGTAAGATAGGGCGCAAGCCCATCATGGAGATGGTGAACTTGTCTGAGGATTGTTGTTTATGGGAGCATGGTGGCAGGAACAGCAGCACATATTATTTGTGTGGGTGCAGGAGAGTGGAAGGGGGAGGGGGTTTTTTGTGGATTCTCTGAGGGCCCTAATTGGTGAGCACTGAACAGGTTTTGTTCCCAAAACATGATATAAAAGGAAAATGAGCTTAGACCCCCTGGACGGACCTAACCCCTGATTAAGCCAGTTTAGCTGGTGAAACAAGTTGGGGAGGTCAGGCATAACGTTTTAAATTGTCATTTCGCAGAGGGTGTCACAAGGGGGCCTTATTTGTTTTGTGTCTATTAGATTAGGGACGACTGCCCAAGTAGGAGGCTTGAGATCCCTTACTGGAGTTTATAAAATTTCTGTATATAAGGCTTTTCCTGTTAATAGGTGGTGTTCCACCAGACTTGATAATAGAAAAGCAGCTATCCCTTCCTTCAGAAGTAGAAAGGGTTAAATGGTGAGGTTAGAAATCAGGTTTTTAAATATTGTGTATAGAGGTTAAGAGTTATACATAATAAAAGTTATGTTTTAGTTTTATAGTAGAGAAAATGTTTGAGTTTAAGTTTGCCTATGGCAAAATAGTAAATATAGTGATCAAAAGTCACTCTCTGTTCTCTTGCGAGATTCCCACTTTTTTGGACACTACTCGACAAGGATCGGGTCCGAGCCCACCCAATTCGATCAGGAAAGCCTTCTCACAAGAGAGCAATACAGTCCTTGATGCTAAAAAAATCTCTTATACAGAGACATTATTTAGCCATGTGCTTGTGTCCCAAGATAATTACCTAATTAAAATTACTATCCAGTCAAGACATAAAAATGGTATCTAAATCAAAGCCTGTCGGTGATGTTCCCTGACTTTTTTTTTACAGTTAATTGATGCTTTTAATTCAAAAGGAAAAGGGGCAGAGGTTGATCATGACTACAGTTTGTTTCAGTTCTAGGGAGTCTGAGGGAGTTTTGAGGTGTCTGAGACCACCCCCGTTCCTCATTGGTTAGGTTGCGCTTTTCCCTTTCCCCTGCAATCTCCTTTCCAATGGGTTTTGTAATCGACTTTCCAGGGATATATTACATGAAAACTGGATTTCCATTACAGCAAAGGAAGAATGATTCAAAAGTGAAAACTACTAAAAAAAAAGATTCTAAATATTAGGGTTCTACAACTTAAAGTTTTGTTTGTTTTTTTACTAAGAATTAAAATACTTATCTATTATTCTATGAAGTAACCTTCTACAGAGGTTTAGTAAAATGGGATAAGATAAAAAAAACATCACCCATAAGCATTGGGGAGGATCTTTTTGCTCCATTTTTTAAAAAATATTTGTGGGTCTAGGGGAAAATAATATTTTAAGCGTTTTCTTGCCCAATACACCCTGAATTGTTTTAAATTAACATGGGTGTATTTTCACTGAGGTCCACTTAGCATTTGGTTCCCCCAAATGGACGTTGGGGGGCCCTTGTAGGGTGGCTAGTATCCCTGGGTAGGAGTGTCAGAGCTGTGACACCGACTGTGAGTTGTTGAACAGAGATGTGGAGAAGTGTAAACCCAACCCAAAGATGGGCTCGTTCCCCTAGGGGTAGGGGCCCGTCTCCCAAGCCCCGGGCTACGTCCTCTGGGGAAAAGGGAAAAGTGGCCCCTTCTTGACGGGACTGTGACACCCCTTATGACCCCAATAAAATACATGGTGGGCCGTATTCAACATGAGCTTTGTGTTTGGTACGGGCTCTAAGGTAATGTTTACATGCTGGAATACAGTTTTGTAAAAATGTATTTCCATTGCCTTGTAATGTCTTCTGTTGCAGGAATTATCATTGTAAAAAACACAATTTTTTGCTTTTTTTTTACAGATTGTTACAGAGTTTATTTTCCCATACAGCTTGCAGTAGGGGGGTTAGCTCTTCAGCTATTCACTCTTTGGTGGGGGGGTGATGAGTAACACAATTGCTGACGACAAAGCTGAATTAATTGATCATCCTTATCGTAAATGCTAGTTTTGAACTAAGCAAATCCCAATGCTATTTTCCTAAATGACATTTGGGCTGTTTTTTCTATGTAAAAAAACCCAGCAGTTATCATGGTAACTAAGGTTTCATGAGCCCCTTCAATGCATTTTTTTTTGGGCTTTTGAAAAATACGTTCTCCCAAAAACAGAAGTTTTTTTTAAAGGGTTTAATCTAGTGATGATTGCAATGGTCCAAGTCTTTCCCTGTTCCTCTAGTATTATCCCTTAGACTATGTGTACACAGCAGGGTTTGATCAATTTACATGGATTCAAATGGAATCTCCCGAAATTTAGTGTAACCTGTGCTCTGTAGACCTCAATAGCAAATCCATGCTGCAGTTACACAGCAAAAAAGGGTATTTCATGAGATTTCAAAAAGCAGGCTGTCCGCGAAGACAGAACATAATAATAGATGAAGAGTTGAAGCCGAATGCTGAGTGCCGTGTGTACTTTTCCCTTTTTTCCATTAGAAGATGTTCTATCTTCGCCCAGATTGCCATCGGATTCCCGTAGTCTCAGTGTATGGGGTCGGCGGGAATCCAAAATCTGACCACATTTTTTGGTGCAAAAACCATGACAAAAACCGCAGTGCGGCAAAGTTAAAAAAAAAATCGGATTTCCGACATTATTTTAATTAACCTGTGTAGACATAGCCTTAGGATGGTTTCCCTCTGATGTTCCTTAGATATATTTTTCATTGCCAAAAAGTTCTGCTGCCAGATGTTACATGGAAGTCTACAGTGCAATGTGTAAAGTACTAAAAACAGTTTGGCAGATTTACTAATCCTGGCAAATATTTAAACAGCATGAAATAAGACATCAATGGGACAGTTTACGAAGAGTTGTACCCAGTACTCTAGCACACAAAAGTTGCACATTTTTACACAAGCCTCATTGGCTCAAAAATCTTTGACTTTTTTAGTTGTTTGAGCTTTCCACTGTTCATAAAAGTGGGTGGGGCTTAAAGAGAAGGGCATGGCATCTCACAGCACGGCAAATTTACTAGAAATTACACTAGAAGGTGCCGTAAATGATAGCTGAAATCTACTCCAGATTAGAACTGATTTCACTTTCATGCACAGGGCAACTTAAAATATGCACCAAGGGTGACTTGTATGAACGGGGCTGCGCCAGTTTTCTGCCGTGCTTTGTGGCCAAAAACCTTTCGTATCCCTGTTCTATAGATATATGAACAGTCGTATGCCCAAACTTGGCGTATTCAGTACCAGACACAGCACTTTTAAAGTGCCCAATTTTCAGGGGGAAAATCCATACCAAATTTTTAGTGGTATGATGGACCCAATTTTTCCGTAAAAGGGGGAAATGGTAAATGCTTGAAACATTTTCAAACATACTGACCCCTTTTAACCTTTTTAATCCGATTTAACACTAGCATGTCTACTCCAAGTTTCATAGATTCTTCTAAGGGGATTAAAAGTTAAATGCCCCAAACTTTAAAAATTTAATAAACTTCGCATCTATCTCAGGGACGAGCCCCTTAAAGTGCACTTGGCTGCACTTGGAACTCCCTCAGATCGGAATGGAGAGTTGTGCATAAGTGGGACTAGCTATCAATTTGAGCCAGCACTTTCAGGACCCATTCTTAAAATAGGTTCAGGTCCCAGAAGTGGGACCCAGACCTATCAGACTTAGATGGTGCATCCTATCATCAAAGACTATAGTGGGAACACCCCTTTAAGTACCAATTTAATCTCACCTTTTTCATTTTCATACTTTCATCTTCACCTTTCAATAGCAGAAAAAATTTTTTTTTTTTCCTTTTCCATCACAGAAATTGTTTTCTATAGAAAAGGGTTTCAAACTATGTAATGTACCATACAACATATTGGAAAACCAAACAAAAAAATATTTGTGCTATAGAATGGAAAAACATGCAATTGTGTAAGTTTTGGGGGACTTCACTTTCTTAGAGTTCATTATGTGGTATAAGCGACATGTTAACTTCATTCAGTATGGTTCTGGTAATACCAAATGTATTTAGTTTTTGTTATATTTCATAAACTTTTTTATTTTTCCCCTCAATGCACTGTGTAAGGTTTTTTTTTGTAAAACAGCTGGGGGTTTTTATTGGTACCTTTTTGGAATAAAAGGACTTTTTTTGGTACTTTTTTCTGCCACAAAAACAGAGTTTTGAGAGAAAAATAAAAATAATTTTATTTATAAGGCCAACCCTTCCCAGCACTTTACAATGTAGAGGGGATAAAAAAGACAAAAAGACAACTTTTAAAAATAAAAGTATTACAGATGAGACAAAGGTGTGGGGGCCGTTGCAAAAGGTTAAAAATCTATGAGGGTGTGTGGGAGACGAAGTGGGAGAAAGGGTAAGTTTACAATGGTCCCGCCGTTTCAAAAAAGGGGATTTATATAAAATTGGGACCCTGCCCCCTAAGCAAAACTAACAGTAAGTCCCTTTTAGTCCTGTGAGGGGTGAAAGAATGTGGGGATAGAAGGGGTGGGTTTTCAAAAGGGATTTGGAGGCCTGCCTAAGAAATGATTTTAGGACACTCTTAAAAACCATGGAGGAGGATGTTCCAGAGAATTGGTGCGCAGTGGAAAACTTGAAGACGGGCCGGGAGGTTTGGATGATTGTGGTTGTATTGATGTCGCCAGGGGAGAGAGCGGTAGACAGAGAGAGGGAGGAATGTAGGGGAGTGCAGCACTGTGGGAAACTTATGGCGAGGTGACAAATTTTTTATTGTATCCCGACCGAAAAGGGCAACCACTGCAGTGACTGACACAAGGTAGACTGGTCTTGAATTGGTCTTGAACTGTATTTACTAAAACAGTCATGTTCTATAAAAATTTTATAATAGTACTTGAGCCTCTAGTGTTTTTCTGCAAGTATAATGATGGGAGGCCTGGTTTAGAAGTTCTGTTTAGAGGTTTTTTTATAGTAATTTGCCATAAATTGTCAAAAAAGGGTGGAAAAAAAAGCAGGAATGTTTTCATTATTTTTTCTGTTCAAATTACATACTCCATGACAGAAACCCAATGGTCCCCATTATAGTGACTGAGGTCTATTGGGCACCTCATGAAATATCAGGCACCACTGTTATTTTTGTTTTTCTGTTCCCACGACAGAATAGAAAAATTGAAACACTAGTGAAGATGTGAACCAGGCCTGACATCCACATGAAAAGCATCACAAAAAAGTGCCAATCAATTACGACTGACTTTGATATTACACTGGACGAAACATCATAGCATAGGTGAAATATTTTGAAAGGGTTTTTTTTGTATTTTATGCTGCCTAAGATTCATTTTATACTTCTGGGAAAACTCCTTTAAAACTGCCTTTTTAGTTAGAAAAAATTAGAAGACTTTCCTGGTTGTTCTTCTTATATAAGAGTCAATCTGTTTGCCGTGAGCGTGCAATAGCAAACATTGTTTAAAACTATAAAAACACCAGCTGGTCTGGCGAATCCAGGTTTCGACTGCAACATTTCAATTACAAAGACAATTTGGCATAAGCTGCATAAAATTATCATCCGAACATGAATCCAGTCCAGTGTCCAGACTACTGATTTCAATGGTGCAACTAAGACAGAAAAAAAATCAATGTATGTGGCTTGACACAATTTTTTTTTTATAAATGAGGAGTATTAGAATGTGCAGAAGGTCTATAGGG
The DNA here is from genome assembly GCA_025379985.1 of Phyllomedusa bahiana. Classification (NCBI taxonomy): domain Eukaryota; kingdom Metazoa; phylum Chordata; class Amphibia; order Anura; family Hylidae; genus Phyllomedusa; species Phyllomedusa bahiana. The sequence continues at coordinate 48,867 of JAODAL010012669.1, forward strand.
ACACTTCAAATGAGATATACCGAGATCCAAGCAAGATTACTCCAAGAAAAAACTATGACAAAATACAGAGGCAATACAAAAACATCCTCAGAAAGAAATCTGCATCTTCATCAACTGATGGTTACATCAAAGACAACTCATTCTGGGAGATATTGAATTATACGGGCACCAAACCCATGAAAAACAACTTACATATCCATAATGGTTATGTTTGGTTGGGTTTTTCAAGAGCCTTCCAAATTTTACAGAAAGACTATACTCTGAAATAGCTAAACATAGTTGTATAAAGGCACACTTACACATATTCATTATATTGGGTTATTCATGCATCAAATTACGTGACCCTGCAGGCTTTCACGGAGCGGTTTCTTCCTGTCTGAATGGCACGTGACTGCTGAGGCTTGTGGTTGGCTGCACAGTCACATGTTGACAATCATGACTTCATAGGCAGGCCGCCTAGCACCGAAACCTAAAGACTGGAAACCCCTTTACACAAAGCTTTATTCACATCTGCAATGAATTGAGAGCCTCTGCCACACATTCAGTCAAATGTATCAGGGAATAAGAGCGATGTATGCAGTGCTATTTTTAAAACATGGGAAGAACATAGGTGGAACCAAGAGACCCTATGGTATATATAAAAAGCATATATCGGGTGATGGTGGTATCCGTCAAGCTTTGGATCAAGTTTCTAGGTATGTGATTTTGATCAAGTAGATTAATGTGTTTGTGTATTGGTAGTAAATATCAGTGTGTGACCCACATAAAAAACTGAAGCATTCATCTGAGCAATGAGGTTTGGATAAGTACGGTATATGACTTCAGTAGGGGGCAAGATGGTACACAAAATTTTGCAAAAATTTCCCCTGGTGGCCTAAAAAAAGTGTTCTTTCTTTTAAGGGATTGCCGCAAAAAACTTTAGTATTTCTCCTTATAGTGAAAAAATCTTTTTTAATAAATAATCAATCAGAAAATTCCCATTACATGACAAAATGTTTTTTGCAAAACTTTGCAAAAATTTTTAAAAGATAAAGACTGAATCCACGTCTGTTTGATTCCAGTCTCCCAATTGGGGGGTCATGCCGGAGGCTGGAGATCTAAAAAGACTTGGTTAAAATCTTTATCTTTAAAACGTTTTTGTAAAAAGATTGTATGTTTTGGACAGTGATTGATTTTTTTTAAAGAAGATTTATCACTATAAGGAGAAATGCTAAGTTTTTTTTGCGGCATTGTTATAATTATGAGTATGTGGCAGGTGGGGTCCTGCTTATGCCGCTCTTACCTGTAACTAAAAAGTGCCGGGACATTCTTTGTTCGGGCCTGAAAAAGTGGACAACAATACATTTGGTCCTTGTGTTCACAATCCCGAATATTTGGAGTGGATTGGTTTTAAATGTTCTTGAAATTTGGGCGTTTTTTTTCTGCAAATTTTTTCCCGAAACCCCCCTTTTTTTTGTACCTTTTTTTAATGGTAGCTCTAACATAAATGGGTTGGTTTAAAGGTGTTTTAGGGGATTAACTTACCGGTATGGTGAATGACATCCCGTTGGGGGGGGGCCCAACTTTGGTCTAGTGTTCTCCAATGTCCCTTGCTTACCATTACATTAGGTATAGAATGGGCAATTGATTTAACGAAGGGGAAATTTTGTTTAAAAAAATTCGGTTTCGAAGAAGTCGAAGTTTGGGGGTATTGGGTTTTTGAAGAAGTGTTTTTATTGTAAAATGGTGCGAGCACATGGCGTTACATGGGCAAAAATCTGGGAGGAAGAAGGGTAGCCTGCTGACATTGAGAGATGAAGCCAATCAGAGACCGGGGGATTCTGTGATCGTCACGCGCACTATTATTAGTCCCTAGGAGGTCCGCAGACGCTGGGCAGCTCAGACTGCGCTTCTCACGTGTATGATCAGGGAAGTGCTGTCTTTATTTTCTTCCCGGCTGATTGTTACTGAAGAACTGATGTTTTTAAGCGATTTTTGTGGGGTGTGCTGCATGGCTTGTCTTAAGGAGACTGCTTCTATTAAACGTTCTATTCTTATTTTTTGGTGCGATATTGGATGCTGAAATCCAGTGTGAGTTCGCACTGACAGCTGCATATACATTTAAGTAAATCACTATCTGTCCAGCACATTGAATATCCAAGGGGGATCTAATAGCCGCTTCCTGTTGTATTTATTAAAGAAACAGCGTTTTTACAATACAAATACCCTTATGTTTTGGACATGATCTCTTGGCGCAATTTACATCCAGGGGTTAATTAAGCGTTGTTATTCTGATAAGCTGTGGTGGACTCCAAGAAACCGCCCATTTTCACCCCAAATAATATACATTTTTCCTGTAGTCCTAATTCACATAGCAAAGGTTATATTACAATTTTATATCTTGTGTGGTGTGGTCGTAAAAATACACCGCATTGTAACACGCTGAATAAAGCTTAGTAAGGGTTTTTTTTGTTTGTGGTGGTTTCTCATTCTAGGTCTGCCAATTTACATCCAGGAGTTTAATTATAGCGTTGTTATTCCAAAAGGGCGGGGCCCCTTTTTGGTTGGTGACTCCCATAGTGTAAACGCCATTTTCAACGACAAAAATATATAGTTTTTCCTGTAGCCTAATTCACAAGCAAAATGTGTTAATTACAATTTTTATCTCTTGTGGTGTGGCGTAAAAAACACCAGCCATTGTAAACACTCTACAAAGCTGTAGTTTGTGGTGGCTCAATTCTTTGGAGCAATTTACATCCAAGGGTTAACTATGTATTTTTCTGCAGTTGCACTCATCGTAAAAGTATCTTTCTTTCTCACTGCACAGAAGAAATTCTGTAGCAATAATTAATATAGCCGGAAGGTTAATTAAGCATTTACATTCAGTAAAACTACACAGAGTGTTTTTAAGACGGCCACAATACAAAGTAAATTTTTCCGTGCCAAGTTTGTGGAGCGCCAATTTTTACTCCAAGGGGTTACCCTAGCTATATTTACGTAGTTGCATTTAAAGTGCAACTGTGCAAATACAGGGTTCTGTTTGTATTTTTCATATACAGAATCTTACATTCTAACAGTTGTTGTACATTTTAGATCAATACGGTACTTTGTCAGACAGAGAATGGTGGCTGGCTCTCGCCTGCAAGTGGCCTGTGGCAACAATATATTCTGGAAGCAGGCCAAGGTCGCAAGCTCTCGAGCTACTGGGGACGTCGCCGCTGGGAGTAAATCGGTATGCGGTACCACAACTGCCACTGTCATCTAGCTGGCCGTTGTACGTGTTGTTACTGCAACCCAAGGGTTCATTGATTGGTTGACTAGGTCATCCACTTCCTCCCAGTTTGACATCGTGACAAACCCCAGCCAAGAGTCTGTGGTGGGAGATACGTCAGACACAACCCTTAGTTGGATGGACGGGTGCGGGTCAGCGGCCCTAACCCTTGTACTCTCAAATCCGACTACTGTCCCATCGGTTCCTCAGACAGAGTCCTCCTACTATGTGGTCTGTGCCCTCAGCGCCACTCATATAGGCGAGGATGATCAATTGAGGAGGGGGGTGGGCCAGTCAGCAGCTGAACATGTTTCACGCTGTATGAACAGTAGATAAGACCATTAACGATTTTTTGATGATCAAGGGGACAGGGAGTATGTGTGTAACTTTGATGTCAGAACAGTGGGCAGCTTAATGCGTTGTCACTGCGTTTGTTGAGGCCATTCGAGGAGGCCACGTTATTGTCAGTCGCCTGGATAAGGCATGATATAACGTCATTCCACAGCTTCATGTCTGGAAACAGATGCTCGAAAAATCTGTCTCGGGCAGGGATGGAAACGTGGCGACTAACATTCTCGCAGCCACATGAGTCCGGTGGGACCTGAAATGGATGGGAGAGGAGGTGGATCATTGGAGCAAGACAGAGCAATTTGTTATGGTGAATTGAGCGGATTTCTACCCCAGGTGAGCATCGAGATGGATGGAGCAAGGAGCAGCTGGTTGTGAGGTAGATGGGAAGATGGGAAGAGAGGCAGATGACCCGACAAGCATCCGTGTGGCAGTATACAGTGAAGCATGGTAAGGTCAGGGAGCCCCTCGGTCGGTCACTTGTGCAGATGGCCCACTGGCATGCTGATTTGCTGGCTAGTGACAGCGAACAGGTCAGCATCCGGCATGAAGGGATGAGCTTCTGGCTCTCCACCCTTTTGGACCCTAGCTATCGTTCATAAATGGGAGCATTTCTCCCAGTATTGAGAGGGAGGACAAATCAAATTACTATGGACAATCATGCCGTAATCAGTTGGCACGCTGCTTATGGGTGCTGGCATCGTCCTCCTTTGACAGGTACATGACGGGGGTTCTTCAGCGTCATACGTAACTTACTGACGAGGGATATGCCGGGATAAGGTTTGGGGGGGTCAGGGTTAGGAGCATTACCAGCCTCCATCAGCTGCAACGTAACGTGTTGGAGTCACTGATGAGATCTTCCTTCACCCGCCTAGTGAGGAGGGGGGACAGTCGCCTGCAGCAGCAGCAGGACTGGAGCAGACCCCCCTGAACAACAGGTAGGTGGTCCGCCTACTTGGACACACTATTGCAACACCAGTTAGAATATCTGCTGGACTATAGGCAGCAAACTGGATGTATTGTGGCGCAACTGGTCGAGTTTTGCAGTGAGAAGCTGTCGTGCTACTGGCCAGTAGTGTGGCATCAGAGAGGGTGTCATGTGCATGCGGGGGCTCCATTCGTTACCCCAAGGAGAAACCCGCTTTGTCCACGGTGAAATGTGGGAACGGATCTGACCTTTGTCAAGATGAATCAGGCGTGTGATCTGCCCAGGGAATTTCCACACACCAATGCCTTAGGCACGTCAGACTACATGTGCACATGACGCCTCACCCGCAGACACTGTGAGAGTATATGAGTCTTGTGTGTTTCAAACTACCTGCCTCAGTCCACTATTCTGATGCGCACCCGCCTGATGCCAACATCTGCTGCCCCCTATTCTCATCTGCCACCAACCGTCTTTACGAGGAACTGGTTATTGCCAGCTCACTACTCACGTCTGTCATTGTGCAACTGTCTTGTACATAATGCTGTGCTTTGGCTGCTGCCGTGACGCTCCACACTGTGTCATGTGCCCACTCTCTGACATCAAGCTGTGCTCCTGCCGCAGTAACCTCCACCTCTCGTTGTCATGTTGTGCCACTCTGTGCCTACTCCGAGTTTTTGCCACTATTCCGCAGAATGAGATTGTGCCGCACTTTCTGACCTCATCATGCTGCTGCTGGGCTGCGTGCAGTGACTCTAGACCACTGTGTCATGTGCCGCTCTGTGGCCTATCATGTTTTTCCACCTCCAGAATGTCATTTGGTGTGCCACTGTCTGTACTCATGCTGCTGCCACCGTTAACCTCCACTCTCTGTCTTTGTGCACTCGCTGTGGCGTATATACTGTTTTGCCACCTCCCAGAATGTCAATTGTGCACTTGTGTGTACTGACCTATGCTCTAGCTGCCGACGTGCCTAAACACTGTGTATTGTATGCCACTGTCTGACCGCATGCTCTGCTGTGGCTGCTGCCGTGACCTCATCCACTGTGTAATTCTGTGCCACTGTCTGACCATAATGTTGCTGCATGTGGCTGCTGCCGAATGACCTCACACTGTGTCATTGTCCCCACTCTGTGGCCTTTCTCCCCTGTTGTTTGCACCACTTCTGATTGTCTTGTATCCACTGACTGACCTCTGCTGCCTGACTGTGGCTGTGACGTGACACTACACACTTGTCATTGTGCAAACGGTCTGATTCATGCTGGATGCTGTGCTGCTGCCGTGACCTTACACACTGTGTCTTGTCCACTCTGTGGCCTAGTCCTGTACTTTTGCCTCCTCCTGAATGTGTTTTGTGTACACCTACCTGACACCTCATGCTTGCTGCTGTGGATGCCTAGACCGATGTCTCTCCACCACTGGTTCTTGTCCCGACTCTTTGGCCTACTCATGTTTTTGCCACCTCCTAGGAATAGTCTTATTGTGATGCACTGTATGACCTCATGCTGGCTGCTGTGGCTGCCTGCCGTGGACCTACACTGCTGGCGGTCATTGTGCCACTGTCTGACCTTCGCCTGCTGACTGCTGTGGTGCTGCCATGACCTCCACACTGTGTTTCATTCGTCCCACTCTGTGGCTTACTCCTGTTTTTTGCCACCTCCAGGAATGTGTGATATGTTGTCGCAAATGACTGACCTTATGCTGCTGCTGTGGCTGCTGCCGGTGACCTCAACATGTGTCATTGTACCACTCTGTGGCCTACTCCTGGTTTTCTTGCCTCCTCCGCAGAATGTCTTTGGCCACGTCCTGACCTCATGCTGCTGCTGTGGCTGCTGCCGTGAGCCTCCACACTCTGTCATTGTGCCTCGGTTCTGATACTCTTGCTGCTGCTGTGGCTGCCTCTGCTGTAGACCTCCACACTGTGTCATTGTCCCAACTCTGTGGCCTACTCTGTGTTTTGCCACCTCAGAATGTGATGTTGCCACTACCTTGAACTCATGCTGGCTGCTGTGGCTGCTTTGCCGTTAGGGGACCTACACACTGTGTCATTGTCCCAATATCTTTGGCTATCTCCTGTTTTTGCACCTCCAGAATGTCATTGGCCACTGTATGTACCATCATGCTGCTGCTTGTGGCTTGGCTGCCTGGTGTCTACCTAACTGTGTCTTTGTTGGCACACACTGTTACTGACTCTTGATGCTGCCATGGGCTGCGCCATGACCTCCACACTGTGGTCATTGTCACACTCTGTGGCTACTCCTGGTTTTTGCCCCTCCAGATCGTGAGCTGTGTCTGCATTGCACTGACCTTTGCGGCTGTACTGTGGCGCTGCACCGTGAACTCAACACTGTGTCATTTGTGCCACTCTGTGCCTGACTCCATGTTTTTCCTGCTCAGAATTTTCTATTGCTGCCACTGTCTGACCGTCAAGCTGTGCTGTAGGGCTGCTGCCTGGTGACCTACACACTGTGTCAATGTGCACTGTCTGAACTCCTTGCATGCTGTGGCATGCTGCCGTGACCTCCACGCTGTGTCTTTGTCAGCAGCCTCTGTGGCTACTACTGTTTTTGACCACCGTCCAGAATGTGATTAGTGCCATGCATGACCTCTGTGATGCTGCTGTGGCTGCTGCTCGTGACCTCGCACTTGTGTCATTGTCTCTTTCTGTGGCCTAAAAACTACTTCCTGTTTTGCCACCTTCAGAATTGTCATGTGCCCCTGTGTCCTGACTATGCTGCTGCTGTAGCTGCTAGCGTTGACTACACACACTGTCATTGAGCCACAGTCTGACCACATGCAGCTGCTGAGGCTCCTGCCGAGACCTACACACTCTGTCAATCTCCCACTTTGTGGCCTACTCCAGTTTATGCCACCTCCAGAAAGTCAAAGTGCCACTGTCTGGCCTCATGCTGCTGCCGCCATCACTTCCAATCTCTGTCATAGTGCAACTCAGAGGCCTACTACTGTTTTGCCACCTCCAGAATGTCATTGTGCCACTGTCTGACCTCATGCTGCTGCTGTGGCTGCTGCCGTGACCTACACACTGTGTCATTGTGCTACTGTCTGACCTCATGCTGCTGCTGTGGCTGCTGCCGTGCCCTACACACTGTGTCATTGTGCCACTGTCTGACCTCATGCTGCTGCTGTGGCTGCTGCCGTGACCTCCACACTGTGTCATTGTCCCACTCTGTGGCCTACTCCTGTTTTTGCCACCTCCAGAATATCATTGTGCCACTGTCTGACCTCATGCTGCTGTGGCTGCCGCCGTCACCTCCACACTCTGTCATTAATGTTGCCACCTGAGCTCTCAGCTGTTTTTTTCCAGCTGTCGCTGCCATGACTTTATCGGGCTACATTCCCGCTTCAGTTTTTTGGTCAGTTTTGCCCTCTTAAGTGCCCAGGGAATTTTATAGTGAAGCGATTCTAAGAGCGGCGGCAGTCATGTGCGTGTCATACTAAAACACAACATTGTATGGAGACCAAACCAAGCTCCCTCTGCATATATAAGCATGGTACAACGTTCTACAGCACCCTGCAGTCTCTGAGAAAGCCTGGAAATAGCTGTTTTTTAACGTGATTCGTCCCGAAGCAATTCGGAACGAAGTTATTTTTTGCCGAGAAATTCGGCGAAGTGAACGAAACGAATTTCGTGAAATTCGCCCATCTCTAATTAGGTAGTGGAAGCACCTGGAACTGGCTTCGGAAGTAATTTCTGACATCACTTTTGGTTACCATAACATTGGTGGACCTATGGTGAAGTAACCAGAACTGACATCAGACAGGATGTCAAACCAAAAATTAGGCCACAATGGGAGTTTTGGATTGCCAGGCTGGTAAATTAACCCCTTAAAACATCTTAAACAACCATTATCCTAACTGTGGGTTTCATTACAGTAAATTTTATTGGGCAATTTTCAGGCAAAAATCTATCCAGGTTAATTCAAACCGAAGCATTAGGATTCAGGTCAGATTTCACTTTGACCCAATACTGAAGGGAACACTTGTTGTGTATTTCAAAAATATCATCATTATAATGAGCTCCTGTAACATACAAGTTTTTTCCTTTTGTTTTATGTTAAAAGGACGCAGACTGAATGCACCTCTCAGCCTGACTGGCAGGAGGCACACTGAGACCCCTGCCTACCCAAGGGCCCGTTTAAAACCCGGGGAAAGCCAGCCCAGGATAGACAGTCTCACAGCAGCATTAGACTTTTGTTGTAGATCTTGCGGTAATTGATATAGCAAGTATGTTCTAGCCGTTGCTGGTACAGAATTTCTGTGTGTATTTATATCTTTCATTGGTCTCTCTCCCAATCTAATTGAAGCGGGGATAAAAGCATAGAAGGCCTTTCATTCATCTCCAGTTTATTTGTTCCCGAATATCTCCTTCTGTGTGTTTATGAGGAGCCTGTCACAGAATGTTAGCTCAATTTTCCGCTAAGAAGCGGGAGTTTGTGTATTCTCATCTGTAACCTGGCTGTATAATTAGGGACAAGACTGTTATCAGGTTCAAGCTGACACTTCTACACTACTTCATATGAAACGCAATGATTTTATATGACTTACTTTAAAGGGTCATTGCAATGATGTGGTCTTCCAGAAAGTCCTTCAGAAGATCATATTGGTATCTATGTGTTATCCAAGCTACAGCAGGCTGCTTGCCTGTAGATGGCACTGGAGAAAGCGCATTTACAGACCACTCCCACACTTTTATATGCCACGCTTCTTGTTACTGGGCTTTCCTTGCACTCATAAATCATCATTTCCACTGTAGTAGGACACAAGGGACTGTCGTGGACGGACGTTATGTTACGACTAAGGGCTGAAGGATAAGCCTGAAACGCGTCAACTTGTGGTGTTTTTGGATGTTTTTACTATGATTTTATAGTTCTTTTCTTCAATAAAGAGTGAACCTTCTTCATATCTCCAACATCCTGCGTGTACGAGTGCTGGATTACAACAGTTTTCCTTGTATTCACCATTTTCTTCAGGGCCCGGGTGATTTTCCATTGCACCGTGCCCTGAACAGAGGATTCACGTACCCTGCTTTTTCCCGAGGTATCTGGTGAGCTGTGTTCACACTTTTTTTCTATCACCGATCTGCCTGAGGTCGGTGAAGTAAAAACCTATTTACTTTGGTGTCAGCGGTAATAGGCCACTGACACGTTTATATTAGTAGTATGACAGCAATGCCGTTATCCGGGTCGGGTTTTTACTGGAGCCGTCAGAAGAGTTCGGTGGGATGACTGGTCCAACATTTTAGGCCAGGGCTTATCAGGCCTCTATAAGGCCAGCAGGCTCAGGTGAGAGGGTGTGTGGTTCCCTGTCTAACCAAACTGCTCAGTGGAGCGAGTGTTGTCTGAGAGCCAGAGCAGGGCCTTGCACTCCTGAAAGACTGAAACCTGCATGCGGTTTCTTAACCCTGGGAAAACAGAGGATGGTACTGTGACATGTAACAGAGACTGTGATTGCTGTTGTCTTTGTTTGTGGCTGAAGCAAGCCCTGCCATTTATTTTCCTGTTTTGTGGAGTGTACCAATAAAGCTTGCAGTGTCTTCCAAGTTAAAAGACTGCTATCATTTGAGCTAATCCTTACACCACATATTAATGCCACAAAGAACTAGAAAAAGTAATACAATTTTTTTGTTGCGATGTAGCTATGTAAAGGCTTTCAGGATAAGTTTACATTTCCTTTCTTATCGTGTAAAGTACATAAGATTTTGCTAATAATTTTTCATTCCGCCTTTTTAAGAGCCAAGGTGAAAAAATGCAATTCTGGCATTTTTGTTTTTTGCAGTTTTCACTGTATAAAATAAATAAAATCATTTTATAAATTGGATCGCTACAAACATAGCAATACCTATTTTCTGAACCTTTTGTTTCTTAATAAAGTGTTTTTTATTAGTTAATTAGGGATTTGGTGTTTTTATTGAATTAATTTGTTTAAATATTTTTATTTGCTTTTCACTTTTTTTAGGACGTCTTGAAGGATGGCTAGTGTGACATGCTGGGACTTGTGGTTCCTATGGCTGCTGTGGAACCTAGAACTCCCAGCATACTACACTAGCCATCCTTATGTATAAACCCTATGGTTTGTGACTTCATACTACTATAGGGCAGTGTCAGACTGGGGTCCCTAGGGATTTTAGGGACCCACTGTGTTTCCTTGCTACTGCCTGACTTATGTGATGACAACATTACACTAACCTGTAATCAGGATAGAGCGCTGGGGCTTTTGAGTTTCCCTCACAGAATTGCAGCAGGACACCATGTGGTAAACATACGTAAAGCACCTTATGTATGAAAACTGTCTAGCAGTAAGACTGTCTTTGTTGCCCATAGCAACCAATCAAAGCTCAACTTTTATTCTATATAGTGCTCTGGAAAATAAAAGCTGAGCTCTGATTGGTTGCTATGGGCAACAAAGAGCCTTACAGCTAGAAAGTTTTTATACATAAGGATATGTGTCCCCTTCCTTTAATTATACTCTTTACATAAATAAATATATATAAAAAGCTATAAACACAAAGTGCTAAGTTTAAGACCACTAAATAATTTTCATACATTTACCAAATAACACCACTACACAAAACCAGCATCCCAGGGCTAATATGACCAATCATTTTCTCTAAAACCAAATACCGCCAAACCATGACTACATATCACCACCACATATTGACTGAATAATACACCATTACTGAACAGAAACCATTATACTAAGACCAATATTTTGGCCATACAGTGACCATATAGTGGTAGATACCAGTGTACACAGGCTCTGCACACATATAAGTGATTAAAGTAAAGTTATATCCAGGGAATCACAGGAGACTTCTTCTCTGAGTTTTTCTCTCTCAATTTTTCTTTTCCATCTGGTCCAGACTGCCATGCAAACTTCTCCCGGCCATGACACATCCTTGCAGAATTTACCACACAAACATCATAGACTCATAATTTTTTCAACACTTTTACAACCTCTGTACAAACTCCTCATCCATAGTTCCCCCAATGGAAATAATGAGTCGCTTGTGGCCCAAACAGTAAAGGCGCCACCCAAAGGGACCAAGTTTTTATCTTCTTTGTTTCTCTATTTTGTAGGTATGTACAACCCAAATATTGTAGTTAGGCACTCCCCCATATCTTAGTTAGGTAGTTAGGTTAAGCCCCTTCTAGCTAGGTGTATAGGCCACTAGTAGGTAGATATATAGGCCACTTGTCGGTAGATATATATCCCCCCTGTAGGTAGTTAGACCTCCTGTAGATAAATATATAGATCCCTGTAGGTATATACATCCCCTGTACATATAAAGGCCCCCCAATAGTAAGTATTTAAACCCCCTGTAAGTAGATTTATAGGCTCCCTGTTGGTAAGTATATAGACACCCTCTAGTCATATAAACCCCCTGTAGATAGGTAGATATATAGAGCCTCTGTAGGTGTAGACCCACCAGTAAGCAGGTCGACCGCCTGTAGGTATTTATGCCCCATGTAGCTATATAGACCCTCTGTAGGTAGGTATATAGACCCCTGTAAGTAGGTATACAGAGCACATGTTGATAGGTAGATCTCCAGTAGGTATTCATGCCCCCTGTAGCTACATAGAGCTCCGTAGGTATATTTGCCACCTGTTGGTATATAGAGCCCATGTAAATAGGTACATAGACCATCTGTAGGTAATGCCCCTGTAGGTAAGTATATAGAGCAAATGTTGGTAGGTAGATCTCCTGTAGTTATATAGAGCCCCTGTAGGTATATATGACTCCTGTAATGATATAGAGCCCTCTGTAATAATAATAATTTTTATTTATATACAACATATTCCGCAGCACTTTACAATTTAGAGGGTATACAAACAGACATTACACATTAAAAGAACTTACAAATGAGACACAAGGTGTGAGGACCCTGCTCGCGAGAGCTTACAATCTATTACGGTGTATGGGTGAGACAAAGGGTTAAGAAGTGTTCAGTTTACAATGGTCCAGCCATGGTTTACATGAAAGTTGGGTGACCCTGCCACCCTGACAGTACATCCATTTACAGATAAGTGCCTGTGAGTGCCCTAGTGTAGGAAGTGACAGATGTGTGTGATAGCAGTTAGGGATCTTGATATGCCAGCCTGAGAAGATTTGTTCTCAGGGCCCTCCTAAAACTGTGAGGGTTGTGAGTGCGCCTGATTGTCTGCGGTAGCATGTTCCAGAGAATTGGCGCCGCACGTGTGAAATCTTGGAGACGGGCATGGGAGGTTCGGATAACTGAGAAATGTAATCTGATATCATCAGCAGAGCGGAGAGCACGGGTCAGGTGGTAGACAGAGATGAGAGAGGAAATGTAGGAGGGTGCAGCATTGTGGAGAGCTTTATGGGTGAGAGTGATGAGTTTATGTTGTATCCTGTACTGAACAGGCAGCCAGTGCAGTGACTGACACAGGGTAGAGGCATCATTATAGCGGCTGGAAAGAAAGACAAGCCTGGCTGCTGCATTCAGGACAGATTGGAGAGGGGAGAGTTTACAGAGAGGGAGACCGATAAGCAGGGAGTTACAGTAGTCGAGACGAGAATGAATGAGAGCAACAATGAGGGTTTGAGCTGTTTCTACAGTGAGAAAAGTACGGATTCTGGAGATGTTCTTGAGGTACAGATGACAGGAACGGACAAGGGATTGAATATATGGGGTGAAGGACAGATCAGAATCAAGTATAACCCCAAGACATCTGGCCTGCTGCCTAGGAGTTATGGTGGTGCCACAGACTGAGAGAGAAATAGCAGGGTAGGATTGGTTAGAAGATGGGGGAAAGACAAGAAGTTCTGTTTTAGTGAGGTTTAGTTTCAGATGGAGAGAGGACATGATGTCAGAGACAGTGGACAGACAGTCACTGGTGTTTTGTAGCAGGGCAGGAGTGATGTCTCGGGAGGAGGTGTATAGTTGAGTGTCATCAGCGTAGAGATGGTATTGGAAGCCAAATCTGCTGATGGTTTGTCCAATGGGGGCTGTGTAGATAGAAAAGAGGAGAGGACCGAGAACGGATCTCTGAGGAACCCCAACAGCAAGAGGAAGAGGAGAGGAGATAGAACCGGAAAATGAGACACTGAAGGAGCGGTCAGAGAGGTAGGAAGAGAACCAAGAGAGAGCGGTGTCCTGGAGGCCAATGGTGCTGAGCATGCTGAGGAGAAGGTGGTGATCCACAGTGTCAAACGCTGCAGAGAGATCCACGAGAAGCAGCAACGAGTATTTGCCCTGTGATTTAGCAGTGAGGAGATCATTAGAAACTTTAACTAAAGCAGTTTCTGTGGAGTGTAGGGTACAGAAACCGGATTGTAGAGGATCGAGAAGATTATTATCAGAGAGATAGCGGATTAGGGGAGGGTAGACTAAGCGTTCCAGGAGTTTAGAGATGAAGGGCAGATTAGAGATTTGTCGGGAGTTGGCAGCGCACGATGGGTCCAGAGAGGGCTTTTTAAGTAAAGGGGTTATGATGGCATGTTTAAAGGAAGATGGAAAGATCCCAGTAGAGAGAGCGAGGTTGAAGATTGCAGTAAGGTGAGAGATGATAGCTGGGGAAATGGATTGGACAAGGTGTGAGGGAATGGGGTCACTAGAGCAGGTGGTGGGGCGCGCAGACAGCAGAAGCCTGGACACTTCTTCTTCTGTCAGTGGGTCAAGGGCTGAGAGCAGACTAGAGGACGTGCCGGAGGGGACGGGATGGGGGTTACTTGAGGATTTAGATGCAATGTTTTGCCGGATACTGTCTATTTTGTCTTTGAAGCGAGTGGCCAAGTCTTCAGCACAGAGGCCAGTGACCGGGGCCTGAGCTTTTGGCCTGAGGAGGGAGTGGAAAGTGTCAAACAGGCGGTTTGGGTTGTTGTGTAAGGTGGAGATGAGGGAGGTGAAGTATTCTTGTTTGGCGCAGTGAAGAGAAGTGTGGTAAGTCCTGAGCATGAATTTATAGTGGAGAAAGTCGGGATTTAGCTTTGACTTTCTCCACAGTCTCTCAACAGACCTGGAACAGCGCTGCAGAAAGTGAGTCTGAGGTGTGTGCCATGGCTGCGGGCATCTGACTCTGGTAGTGCGGTGTGTGAGTGGTGCCAATATGTCCAGGGTGGTTGAGAGAGTTTCATTGTATTGCTTGACAGCCAGGTCAGGACAGGTCAGAGGAGATTTGGGGCAGTGAGGACTGTATGATGTCTATGAGTTCCTGGGTGTTCATGGAGCGAATGTTTCTGGATGGGTGATAGGTAGGTGTGTCCAGAGAAGGCTGAGAAATGGTGATAGTGAAGGAGATAAGGTTGTGATCAGAGAGCGCATACGGAGAATTAGTGAGGTTATTAATTGATGAGTGACTGCAGAAAACCAAATCAAGAGCGTGTCCATCCTTGTGGGTGGGGAGGAAGTGAGGGAGCCAGGCCGCAAAATGATCCAGAAACTGGCGGGGTGAGCCGGGAGGTCTGTACACAACCGCGATTTTGAGGGAAAATGGCCGAAAGAGTCTGAGGGTGTGGACCTCAAAGGAGGGGAAAGTGAGGGAGGGTGCAGGAGGAATGACCTGGTAAGTGCAGTGTGGAGAAAGGAGTATGCCAACTCCTCCTCCCGGCCTGTTCTCACGTCTGGGGGTTTGGGTGAAGTGAAGGTGAGAGCGGCAAGGGAAGCGGTGTCGGATGGCTGGAGCCATGTTTCAGTGAGAGCTAGGAGATTAAGGGAGTTAGAGAGGAACAGGTCATGAACAGCAGTGAGTTTGTTAGCAACAGATCGGGCATTTCACAGAGCACATGTAAAAGTGGCAGGAAAAGACATACAACGAATAGCGAGCAGGTTATCAGGGTTTCTATGGAAGGAGGAGGAGGGGGGATGAGCAGTAGAGGATGGAGGGCTGGGGTTCGGAGAGATGTCCCCTGCAGCAAGAAGCAGGAGAAAGAAAAGTGACAGCAGATGGTTTAGTGTTGTGTATGAGCGGTGTTTTTGAAACACTATGGAGGCTGGTGGTTTGGGGTAGTTAAAAAGGGAAAACAGTGTGTGGGATGTATACATAGGTGATGGGAGGAGAGAGGCACTGATGTGGATAGCATTTTCAAGGGGCGACATTGGGTTGTAGGAAAGGAGGCAGATGGCTACAAGGTAGATAGCAATAGTGAGCATAGTGGATAAGGGGTATGTTAAAAGAGACCAGTTACTCACAGAACAGGCGATCCTTCAAGCTCCCTTAAGCTCACTTCTGTCTCATTTCTGTCATATTTCTGATGATCATGTATCACTTTCAAATATTCACTTCCAAATATGCACGAGAAATATGCCTCATAGACCGACGGTCTCAGAGACCCTGTAGGTATATAGAATCCATATACGTAGAACAGAACGCTAATCATTTATCCAGACTGTCTTTCTTGCCCATAGAAACCAGAGTTCAGATTGTATTTTTCCAGAGCAGTTTAATAAATGAAAGCGGAGCTCTGATTGCTTCCTGGTCAACAAAGACAGTTTTGTAATTAGATAGTTTTGATGAATGACACTCAATGTGTGACGGAAGAACAATGCACCAAAATCTCATCCTAGCTGTGAGGAACGGTGGAAGGTGAATCATGATTTAGGACTGATTTGCTGCCACAGCACCTGGATGTCTTTCAATCGTTGAAGAAAGAATGAATTCAAAGGTGTAGAAATGTAAGGACTGTAGTCCATGACTTCAGGTTTAGAAGACATTGGTAGATGCAAAAAGAAAAAATGATTCACACAAGTAAATCAACTACAAAATAGTTGAAAAAGAACAGGGATTAAGTCCAGGTCCTCTAAAAGCCTGCTGCACACAAGGCATCCCAGAAATACTGATGCACTGAAACAATTTAGCGAGGAGGAAGGGTCCAAAATTCTCTCAACATTGCGCAAACTTTATTTGCAGGTGCACAAAACATTTGATGGAGATTGCTGCTACAGTGGAAACCACAGGTTATGAAATGTAAAGGTTCATTTACTTTTTCTCCCTGCACTGTGGTTCTTTACTCAGTGTGCTCAGTAAAGACATGAACAATGTAGCTATTAGTTTAGTTTAATTGGTCTGGATTCAAATTAAAAAAAGAATTTTTAAATTGGACCTCATATTATCAATCATCACAGTAGTTCTTCAGGTAATTCTGAAGTATTCACTGATTTTTCATGCAGCTGTAAAACTGACCTTGGCCATATCTCAATTAAGTTTATGTGTTCTTTTAGTGCTTGAATTGGTCTCCTCTAGGTAATTTGGTTTACTGCAACTCGCCAAAACATGTTTAGGTTAAATGGCTTCTTATGAAATAGTTGATGGGGAAGGGAAAAGTAGATATTGATCCCCAAGAAGGATAGTGATAGCTGGCTATGATTGATGTTGGAGGGATGGTCATTCTCTGGTTATGGTAATATAGATGCATACATATACATTTTAATATAAAGGAGTACAACTCTGAGGCTGTGACTAACTTCAGCTCCTTTTATGTCTATACACGGGCATTCTACGATAAATCTAGGCCATCGACAGACATGACTTTTTCTCAACAAAAGCCTCTCATTTCTTACTTCGTTGGTAACCTACTTATTTTAATGAGTGGAGCCTTTGCTATAAGCAGCTCTAAAAAAGAAAACAAAGTCATTATATTCGATATTAATTGTATCTCTATCATCACATCAAAATGATAGTGTTAAGATGGCAGATTATTATTATTATAAACTAATTGGAGCATTGCAGCAGAGATTCGTATATATTTGTGTTAACTATATTACAAGGTTTTAGTGAGTCACTTCCCAGGTCAGAAAACACTGACATTGTCTCAGCCTCTGAATGTCCCATGGAGCAAACATCTCTCTGAGCCACAGGAGGCATCTTTCTGGCCAACTGTAATTACCAACACTTCAGGGGATTAGGTCGGCCAGAACACCGGGGGTCCTGTCATATGCCATCCCACCACAGCTGTATGTGGAAGTTCCTCTCTTATGTCTGACCTGCCATATGTTTATCCTCCTCATTTTGTTTTATCCGCCTGGTGATGTATCTGTGATAATGACTAGTAAGTGATACCATATTCAGGCAAGTAGTAATCATTTCCTGGCCAACTAGAATAAAGAAACATGATAGATTTTTTCCTACTGCCCTGTTTTACAAAACACGATTGCTTTTGAGACACGTGCTGAAAAATAAATCAATACGGTCACCAGTCGTTGCTACCTTTTAAACATGCATTAGAATCAGATATAATAAGGCCTGGTTCACATATAAAATGGGACATTATTTCCTCAAAAAAACACAGAAACAAGGCCATACTCACAGCTCAAGGCTGGACTGAAACTGAACCCAGTAAAGAGGCAACACTGGCCCCTATGCTACTTGGGAAAGATAAACAGGTGCAGCTGATTGCTGAGCAGTAGCTCACATACCCCAAAGTGTAGGGACTTGCAAGAAATGAGGAGCCTTGATGGGGCTTGCAGGCTTGCATACAGTGGCCACTGTATTAACTAATACCTCATGTTTGATATTTTTCCAGTATGTCAATTTTTTTTTGCCCAAAAGTACTGGGGAGATGACGGTGTCTGTATTTTGTGTTGGACACCCAAAAAGTGCTGGGCAGTCCGCCCAATCGAATAGTAGTGGCGTAATAGGCTGTAAGCCAGCATGGTGCACCACATGTATCTGCATTAATGGCACCCTTTTGTATCGCCTTATCTATATGCAATTATAGTACTAGCAACCACCCCCCTCATATATTTAAGGTGTGTGAGTGGTTGTCTGATCAATATTTTTGCATTTGTGCAATCTCCCCATGTATTATACTGTGGCTTTTCTACATACTGTGTGAACAGGTATCAATTTAATGTGCAGTCTAATTGTTCCCCTAGTTGTGGGGTATGTGAGCTACTGCTCAGCAATCAGCTGCACCTGTTTATCTTTCCCAAGTAGCATAGGGGCCAGTGTTGCCTCTTTACTGGGTTCGGTTTCAGTCCAGCCTTTGAGCTGTGAGTATGGTTCACATATGCGTCGGAGGTTCCTAACAGAACCTGCACTATTTTTTCTGTCTCTGCGACGGACACCATGGCGGAAATCTGACGGATTCATTGTGATTAATAAGGCCCATCATACTTCGTGGGTGTCCGTGGTGAAACAAATCCCATGGCTTCTGTTTTTAAACCTGTGATGGAGTTTCCGAACCTGTAATGCATACGTTAACCAAGCCTACAAAGAAAAAAGAGCGGACATTAACTGAGGCCAGCTGAAGTATATTAATCCGTCTTTTTTAATGATCCTTCAGGCTATGTCTACACAGTAAATGTTAAAATGTGGTCGGTTTTTGAATTTGCCATCATCCACGTACATTCAATGTATGGGGCTGACAGCAAATACGGGCGGAGTATCCAACATTTTTTCTAAATCTTCCGGATTTTAAAACTGAACGTAAATAATGCGTTCTCTGTAGACTACAGCACGGATTTTTTATTGCTGTCTATGCAGCACAGAGTACCTTCAAACTCTCTTCGGATTCTAAATACTGAATCAGACGAAGATCCAACAATATTGCCGTTATCAATAAAAAGAACGGGTACTTTGACCGGTTTGCTTCCAGTTTTTTAGCAGTGTTAGGTTAGGTTCACAGTGTAATTATGTAACTATGACAACAGGTGTCTCTGTTTTTTTAGGCTAGGTTCACATCTGCGTCAGAGGTTCCTTATCTTTTTTGGGGCGGTCTTAAGTATCTGCACAGGTGCAGAAATTGAAAACGAATCCTTTAAACGAACAAAAAAACAGATAAAAAACGGATGACTATCTTTCTATATCCATTTTACATTGAACTCAAAGTAAAAAAAAAAACAGAACGCTCCTTTCTGTCAGAAGTCCTTTATTTTATGGAAACAAAAGTGCAGCAGCCTCTCACCGTCTTTCATCTGTCATATACAAACTGATCTGACATTTATGACTTAAATAAACCCATTTGATAATCAATAGGAGGCCGTTACTTTTCTCATATTTTAGTGTCTCAAAATGGAAAGGAACAACGGATTTCACAACGCAGGTGTGAATCCACCCATAATATTTATTGGTTAAACGTTCTTTGTTAAATACCTTAAAATGCATTACCCAAGCTTCATGTCTATCAGGTCCTTAGTCCCTGTGCAGTAAAATAAAGTTATTTAATTGTGTAAGATACTTTTGTGTTCCAGTCCTTTTTTTTTAAACATCTTAACCCCTTACCGACATATGATAATAGTTAAGTAATGATGTCGGTAAGGGGGTACAGAGTTTACTCCATACACTGCAGGTAACGGCTGTTAATTAGACCTGTCACTAGCAGGTAGGATCGGAGATAACTCTGATCCCGGCATTTTAACCCATTAGATGCCACAGCAAATGCGGCCAAGGTATTTAAAGGTTTAAGGAAAGGTGCTGTGCAATGTTCCGCTGCTCGATCAGTCTCCTTGCAATCTCCTCCCCCAAACACACACACACACTCGGCCCGTTGTAATGGCAGCCGCTGGCCTAATAAAGTTCTCCATGGCTGCTTTGTTAGTATTCTTATCACACCCTGTCATAAGTTCAAAATGCCATTTTACAAAATATAATACTCTAAAAACTTTAAAAAAAACACATAATTGAGATCAATATATCTGTAATAATTAATGATCTATAGCCTATTATAACTTTAATTTATCCTGAGTGAGTGAACACTCCAGATTGGGAATAAATAAAAAAAAAAATGCATAATAATAAAACTGCAGGGTTTTTTGGAATAAAAAGTGATCAAAATGTAGCTCAAGATGGTACCAATAAAAAAAATCTACACTTTAGCTCGCAAAAAAACAAGTCCATAGAAAAACAGAAAGTTGGTCCAAATCAATAACAATACAAACGCACAAAACAATTTTGGTTTCAACAGATTTGTACCTACTCCTGCGAATAAAAGTATAACATGTCACTTATATAAAAACAGTAAACTCTGTTTGAATGAAAGCCCCACAAAATGGTGCAGTTCAGTTTTTTTTCACATTTCACCTCACATAGAATTTTATTTTTGTTTTCCAGTGCATTATAAGATACCTTGAAAGGTACATCTTGTGCTGCTATAAAACAAGCACTTGTATATTTATGTAAGTGGAAAAATAAAAAGTTATCGCTCCTGAAAGGTGGAGAGGAAAAAAACATGGTGCAAATAAAATTTTGTGATGGAAAGGTATTTTACCGATTTCTGCTTGTATTCCTATTACTTTGAACTATGACCAAAAAATCTTAGGGCCACTCATGTTTATGAAAACTGTTTAGGTCTAAAACTCACTTTTTTTGCCCCATAGCGTTACTACTTGGTAGCCCTAAATGCCCAACTATTAGCTGGTGGTTCCTGTTGGATATGCAGAGCATAACCCTTGATATTAAGTGCACTTGGTCCGGTACTTTCAGCTAGTGCTATGGGATCTTGGAAAGGAGGGGTCAGTTACATAGTGGTTTTTTTCCATCTCCTTGCCTTTTGCGGTTATCATGACCGGTGCAGAAGTTTCCACCCCAGGGGAACTGCATTTTTTAGCAAATAAGGGGTAGTCTGTCTCTTTTATATAGGCTACTGATGAGCACCTTACCTGTTTCAGCTTTCTGTAATGTTAATAAAAGAATACTGATAATTGAACTGAAAAGCTGAAATGCATATAAGCTAGAGTATTTGATAGATATCAGATTCATGTTCTTTTTGTGATACAATGGTAAAAGGGGTTGTCCCATCTTGTAACTTCCACAATTAAGGCCAGTTATGAGCTGGCCTCAGAGAACAGGTCTCCCCACACTCACTAGGCTGTATTTGGAATGCCAGTAAGTCAGTAATGGCATGGGGTTGAGTGATATGCACAGTGTTGCCATTTACTTGCTCCTCTGGCGGTGAGCTCTCAGCCAAGCTTCCATGAGCTGATCTCAGATTTAGGAGCAAAACTAGACGATACTAGGTCCGTCTTTTTGTCGAGACACAGCTAATTTAATATTCTGTTCTAGGGTTGCTTTGCATTCGGAGGGTAGTAACATTAAAGAGGTGTTCTCATCAGGTTGTTATACAAAACCTGTTCAGGCTGTGGGCTGTTCTACAGCAGTATCTGATATTTCGGTTCTGCTATTCATACAGTGGGTACGGAAAGTATTCAGGACCTCTTATAATTTTCACTCTTTTTTTCAGTGCAGCCATTGGTAGATCCTAAAAGTTAAATTTTTATTTTTTTTTTTTTGCCTTCATTTATGTACTACAACATATGCACCCCCCCCCTCCCATTCTTGAAAGAAAAATAAAAAACAGTAATGTATAACGATATTTTTGCATATTGTTAATTCAAGTAATAAAATGGATTATCACATGGTAATAAGTATTAGATCCCTCTTTGCTAGTAATTGAATTGAAAGCCACCTTTTGAGCTAGTTCAGCCATGAGGCCTTCTTAGGGATCGATTGCAAACAAGTCTTTAACACCTGGATTTGGGGATTCTCCTGCCATTCTTCCTTGCAGGGAATCCTTACAGTTCCTCAGGTTGAATGGTGAACGCTTGCGTGGACAGCCATTTTAACAAGCCTCTACCAGTGATGCTCAGTTGGGTCTAGGTCAGGCATCTGGCTGGGACCCGTCTAGACCTTGGTCGCAGAGTTGTTCTGAAGGCCATACTGCGCCTTTGTGATTTTAGCTGTGTGATATAGGGTCATTGTGATTGTTGGAATGGATGAATCCTTCTGCCCAGTGTTCTGCAGTCATGAGCAACTCTGGGTGTACGGTTTTCATCCTGGATCTCTTTGTACTTGGCCTGACATTATCATTTCTTCTCATTGAACCAGTAGTCCTGTCCTTCAGCTGAAAAACTCACCCCATAGCATGATGCTGGCTCCCACACATTGTATCACTGGTTGGGATTGTATTGGGCTAGGTGATACATGAGCTCGTGCATGGTTTTCTTCCCACACATACCCGCTTAAAACAATTAACAACCAAAATGTTCTATCCTTCATCTCTACTAGGATCACGACCAGAATCTTATTTCTTCATAGTCTGGGGGAGTTCTTCATCCTGTTTTTTTGCAAACTGTCTATGCGGCTTTCCATATGTCTGGCACTTGAGCGCTGTAGGAGAGGCTTCCATCGGCCCCTTCGCACTCTGCCATAAGCCCCGATTGGTGGAGGCTGCATGTATATGTTGGGACTTTGTTGGAACTTTCTTCCTTCTCACTACACAGCATTTGGTGCTCAGCACCACCTAGTGATCTTGGGATTCTGCTTTCCTCTACTCACGCCTAGGCTCATCTTCTCTCACGATTGCTCTTGTTTGGTTGCATGGCAGGTCCGAGGAAGAGTTGTGGCTCGTCGCAAACTTCTTTCCATTTTAGGAGTTATGGAGGGCCACTGTGCTCGTGGGGAATAATTGAGTGCTGCATAGATAATTCTTTCTGTTACCATGGCCAGATCATTTGGCTTTGCCATAATTTGATCTTCTTGAGCTCTTTGGTAATATAATTCCTGTAGACCTCTGATTTTGCTTTGTGACTCTGATCAGGCACTGTTGAACGGTGTAGGTCTTATATTGGGGTCATGTGTGTGCCTTTCCTATATCATGTCCTTTCAGTTTATTTAAACTCAAGCTGGACTCCAGCTTAGTGAAAAAAGTGTATGAACCATATCAGGGAGGCTATCAGAAGGAATTTGGACTTGCATGTTAAGTCATTAAATTATAGAGTCGTATCAGCCAAAGGCAGTCTCTCTAATTTTACTTATGATTATTTAGTTTTTTTTGTTTTAGACCATTCTGCAAAAAATATCTACCATTTATGTTTTTTTCTTTCAAGATGGCGAGACAGAGTGCCAGAGTGTACTTTAACCCCCCCCCCCCTTTTTTTTAAGGGTACACCCAGCTGTTTGACCTTCCTGACACAGCCCTTTTTTTGAAATCCTTGACATGTGTCAATTTATGTGAGGAATAACTTTTTGTCACTCTTTTACATATGCATGTGATTCAGTAGATTGTTTTTCTCGTGCTACATTGTGCTTTTAAGTTTAGTTAAGAAATTTTTTATCCACTACAATCCTTGTTTGTTTGTGAATAAATAATATTCTTAAATTTCATGAAATTTTGGAAAACAAAATTTGCGATTTTGAAAGTATGCTAAATTATGCGTGACAAGTCAGATTATTTTTCAACCAAACAAATTGTTCTATATTATTAGAATACAATATTGTCCAATATAGGTTGGCCATCATTTTTTAATGTCTTTTTTTTTTTTTTACGAACATTAGCAGGGCTTAGAAATTTATGTCAGTTAATTTCTCACATTTTCAAGAAAATTCTGCATTTTACATTTTTTTTTAGGAACCACTTCCAGTTACTGACCGTAGAGATTTGAGGGGCCTGCACTGTTAGTTACCCACAATTAGTGACACCATCCCACTGATGACAACTAGACCCTTTTACGTATTGTATCAACATCTATTTAGGAAGTTTGATACCCTTACAGGATATTTTCAACAGTAATTAAAGAAAAGTGGAGCACAGGCTGAAATTTCAATATTTCACATTTTTTTGCAGATTTTCCAATATTTTACCTTTATTCAACTGGTAATACGGGTAATTGTGACTTACGGTTAAATGCAATACCTTAATATCAATTTCCCCCATGTCTGCCGGTTTTAGAAGATATCCCATATGCTGAACTTGTGAATTTTTTGGCTCAAATACCTATTAAGCCCCAAGTATATGGAGGTTGCCGAGCACCTAATATTACTCTGGGGTCTCATTTTCATTTCGATTTTTTTTAGGCGCCCTTTCAGGTATTGGGGACACACATAAGGTGCACCCTTAATAACTTTATATAACACCCTATATTGAAAGCATATTGGAAACTACTCACCTTTAATGATTTATATCCAGGGGTGCAATTGAGGTATATAGACCCCACAGAATGATTCACATTTTTTTTTAGCATAAGGCCATTCGTGAAATTTTAAAAAAAATTTTTTTTCAATAATCTGCATTTCTTCAGCTTATAATGTTTCAATAAATACAAGGAATCCTGGAAAAAAAGGGAACCCCTAATTCATTTCGTTTAATGACTATTTCTTCCAAGATTCGGCATACCCTACATCGTGGGGCTGCTAAACTGCTGGTTTGGAGCGCCCATGGCAGGGTCGTATAAGGGTCAGGGGAAGCGCTATATGACCTTTTGGATCGCTAGGATTTTGGTTAGGACCTATGTCGCATTTGCTAAAGCCCACAAATGTAGCAGGAACAGGCGGTGATAAAACGTCCAGATGTCGCCCCATTTTGGATTTCAACTCCCCTCTGGGTTCTCATCTAGGGGTATTGTTGTTGTATCCTGTGCATTTTGGATGCACAGGTGTTCCATAGTTTTTTTTTTAGCATTCGAGGCAAGAAAATGGGGGGTAATAACGCACTCCAGCCTAGTATCGGTCTTGTTTGTTTGTAGTTTAAATTTTTACAGCATTTCGCAACGTAGTTGGGCTGTGGATATTTGTGGTGAATCGGGGTTGTTCGTGTTTTTTGGGAGGTCGGGATCATTTCATTGATATGTAGCACTTGTATTATAGGGTTTTTCGGTTTTTTTTCGTTTTCTCACAGTAAGTTATAAGTGGATTTTTTAAAAATCTGCGTTTTTATGTGTGTACTTTTTATGAACAGCCATTATAACTTTTTTTTTTATTTTGATGTGTGCAGAGTGTGTATGGGATTGTTTTCTTGCGGGCATGAGTTGAAGTTTTTATTGGTACGATTATGGGGTTGACATATGATTGCTATGTTCACCTTTTTATTAAGGTTTTTTGAGATGTTCTTGAACATTATACAGCAATATTGGTAGGTGTTTTTTTTTGTTGATTTTTTTTTCGCTGTCATGTCGGTTATATATGGACTATGGTTGCTTTCTTCTCAGTCAGGTCAATTACGCATTACAACATGATTACCCAATAATTTTGTTTATTTTTTTTTGTTTTAATGTTTTTCTTCATTAAAAACACTTTACTTCAACCAGGAAAATACGTTTTTGCACTCAGCCTCATAGTCTCGAGAGCCTATACTTTTTAAATTTTTCTCGTTTTGATTGGGGGGGGAGCTGTGTAGGGACTTGTTTTTTGCAAGATGAGTGATGTTTTTTTATTAGTATCTTTTATTGGGGGGCAAGGCACTTTTTGAGATCGATTTTAATCCATTTATTTGGAGGCCTGGGTGAAGAAAAAAATTCTGCATATCCTAATGTAGAGTTTTTTTATTTTGTTATTTTACTGGGCCCTCACAACCAGTGAGTATCTGTGATAAGTTAGCACTTTACTCTTTGGGGTCGCTACGTATCCCTATGGCGTCGACATACCCTACTTTATATTGTTTTTTTTTTGTTGAAGCACTTTATAAAAAAAAGATATGTGTTTTTTGTGTGCTAAAAACTATTTTTATGCTTAGCTATTTTCCTCGAGTGCGATAACCATTTTTTATTTTTCGTATACAGAGCTGTATAAGGACCTTTTTTTTTTTTTAGAGCGGAGGAACTGTCGTTTTTATTGGTCAAATATTGGAGTATCTAGGTGTTTTTTGATCGCATCTATTTATTACCATTTTTATTGTGCCTGCACGGGGGATTTACATTAATCTTCTATTCCTGTGGATTTTTTTTTTTACGGCGTTAACCGTACGGGTTAATTAAACATGACTGATTTATAGGGCAGGTCCACTTACGCACGCGGGCCGATACCAAATATGGGTACCCTTTTATTTATTTTTTATGCTTTTTTTTTTGGGGCGATTGGCGTTTTGTAAAGGGAGAAAAGGGCGGTGTACGTATTTTTAATTTTATTTTTCGTGCCGTGTTTGTTTTTATACTTGTTTTTCATCTTTTTTTTACTTCTTCTTCACATTTTTAATTTTTCTTTTCACACAGAGGGGATTTGAATGAGAGACTCTTTAGATATCTCATTCAATTGGATCAGTGATAGCTTGTTGCTATGACCTGGTTTCCTATGACCAACTGTCAGTCACGATGCCGGGACAGACAACAGGGCACGGCCCACCGCCCACACCCACGCCCGGGCATTCGTGACGTACAGACTAACCCGGAAGCATTCTTGCCCTCCAGTACCTGGGTCAGAGGGCAGGAGTGCACGAGTTCGCACCGACTAAGTTTGCAGTGCTCGGACCCGACAGAGACGACAGGAGGAGCGTTCTCCTCCGGACGGTCCTCTCTCTTAGTTATTGCCGACACTCGATCGTCCACGATATTTAAGGGGTTAAACCCGCCCCCCACCCCAACCTCCGCCCCCCCGTAGCGATTCCCCTCTTGGGGTGAGGGGTCGGGGCCCTCGATGCTGCGGGATGTCAGCTGTAATATACAGCTGACTAAACCCGCGGCGATCGCAACGCTAATTACTACATGCTTTTGACGTTCGCAAGCGATCCTCTAGGACGTATCCATTCGTCAGCGCAAATCCAAATCACCGCCGTGCGTGATTCCCCCAATCGACCGGGTCGTCATATGGATAGATCTCTAAAGGTCATGTTTTAGGGTTTAATGAGCAAATAAAAATTTTCTTTTTGGATCTTAACACTAATGGCTGCATTGACACACGGTAAAGTTGTGAAATATTTTAAGACCGGCCCTGAATACCGTTCTGTATACCCATTGTAGCTGAGCCTGTTAGAGGAACATTGCTGGAGGGTTCTAAACAACAGTGCACAAGGCTATAGAGCTCTATAGGGTTCCTGTTTAGTCAGACTTAGAAAATAAAAGTCCTATGATTGCTAAGACACAGCAGGGTGGGAAATCACATATTCCCAAGCTGGGGCTCCGAGAGACTGTTTCGAGATGAGGAGAGTGGTACGTAACCTCTCTTCTGAATGGGATGTAAAATCAGAACAGCAATGTATTTGGTTATAGTCTTTATTTACCTTTGCATACATGTTTAAAGCTAATTAATTAGATGGGAATACCCCTTTAAGTAGGCAGCCATCTTGGGCACTAGTGTAGGAGGGGGCTTATATTCATGAATTTTGCTTGGATATTGTAAGCAAACTGCTAACAGTGCAGGATGTGCCACCCAGTGTCCTCGTGTGATGAGTTCCTCCATTTAGTTCCCTGGGTTAAGGAGGGTGTCCGGTTATTCCAGGTATAAGCTAATTGCTCTCTGTGTGACAGGCTATTTGATGGACTCCCCTAATCTCACCCACAGTCTCTTCCATTATTAGGGGCTGGGTCCTTACAGACATTGATTCATCTTACTTCTGTCTGGTTTTCTTGGTTTTCCACTTTGAATTCTGCAGTGTGTGTTTACTGGCTTCCACCTAGGGACTTGCAGTAGAAGCCAGGCTGTAGCTATAGCCAATCCAGTGCTCGGACAGCTCTCATCTGGATAGGCTTAAAACAGGTCACTGTAGCTTTAGAGACTAAGGAGCTGATTGCAGCTCATTACCAAAACGTCCGGGGATGGTCTTGGAACTACGGTTAGGCATGTTTAATGGACACTATATATTGAAAGTGAGGGGGGGGGTCTTGTCTTTTGCAAGATCTTTAATATAATAAGAAAACCAATCCTAGTAGTGAGACAACCCCTTTAATAAGTACGTTTCTGACTGTAGGGAGCAAGCATAAACCGGGAGGTGAGAGATGGAAAGCATTGAGAATTGCACATTGCACAAATTTAGAGGGAACAGGGTGAATGAAATGATGGGTTAAAATTAAAAATCTCACTAAGGGGGCGATCATGTTCCATACAACGCCAACGGAAGTTTGTGCCAAAACCAATTTTGACGCCTTATTCTTGTTGAATTGACACTGTCGTACAACCAAATCTAGGCGCATTTATTTGCAGGCTTGTCTCTTTATAATGCGCCTTAAATATGGTGATGCTGTGCGGCTGTGCCGATTGAGGGCGCCAATTACATTTGGTTATGTGCCTCGTTCGGGCCCGGGCAATTGCGCCTACCCATAGGCGCTTTTTACACCTATTACTACACTTGATCATGATATGCAGCTCTCGAAGTTGCTGCACATGGCAATCTTTTTATGCGTATGCGCCTTTTTATGGAACATTATAGTTCGTTTTCACATGCACTGGTTTATAAACCTGACGCCAGTTATTTGAGAAAGCTATTCGGCTTTCAGGCACACTTTACATTAATTTAATGCGCCTTAAACTGGACATGGATACACCCTTTTCGGACATGTCGACCCTATTGGCCCGTTCACTCGGCACTTATTGCCGTTACGGTTTTGTGCGCC
Source organism: Phyllomedusa bahiana (assembly GCA_025379985.1). NCBI lineage: Eukaryota > Metazoa > Chordata > Amphibia > Anura > Hylidae > Phyllomedusa > Phyllomedusa bahiana. The sequence continues at coordinate 77,623 of JAODAL010012669.1, forward strand.
GCCTATTCCTCGACCGCGCACCAAATACGCCGTGAAATTACGGGGCAAGGGACCCGGGCCGGCCGGGCGGGGGCCGGGATGCGGCGTCCGCGCCGTTATTAATGGTGCATGTTCACTTTTATCCCCCAGACGGCGGATTCGCCCAGCGGGGGAGGGGAGGAGCGACGGATTCCACTGTTATCATTGACGAGCAGCAGTGGATTACGTAAATGACCTGCCGCGGGATTGGACGCGTACTGACATGCGCAATTCCGGGTCTCGCGGCAGTACGGCGCAATCCGCACGGTGAATAAGCCGTCGTGAACGGAGGCCTAAGGGTGCTTTCTCACGGTGCGTTTTTTGCGTGCGCTGCGCTTTTTGTTGTGTTTTTTCGTGTCAGAAAGAACTGGACTCAGCATTAACCCCTTCACGGCACTTTGGGCGTAGTTGTACGTCCCAGGGGCCGCTAAGGGGTTTGAAGGGGGATACGCTCCGGACCCCCCCCCCTACGGCACAGCGCCGCGGTGTTAGGGAAATCGCCGCTAACACCGACATAAGTAACAGCGCCGGTGGGTGGCTCCGCCCGCTGGCCACTGGTTGTACCCATCAGACACCGCCGGGCAAAGATGGCGCGGCGTCTTTAATGAACGCGATCGGTACCGCGCACCGATTCGGTACGGTTCTTAGCATGCGCGATCGGGCGGAAGGGCATGGTGGTGGGGAAGCCTTGTGAAGGTTCCGTCACTTACCCTGGGTACGGTTTGCCCAACTTCAATTCCGCAGACGGGAAGAGTGGGAAACCGCCCCATCTTTGTAACACGCTAATGCATTGCCATATGCAATGCATTCGGTTGTTATTAACAATCGCGCCCTAGTGGTCAAGAATCAATTCAGGGGAGACTAATAATGTTACAGTAAAAAAAAAATAAATAAAGTTTTAAAGTTCAAAAAAAAAAGTATTAAAATGCTTCAAATCACCCCCCTTTCCCCATTTCTACAATTAAAATATTAAAATAATAATAAATGTTACTATCATTTTTGGTATCGCCTGCGGTCCGAATAAAATAAAATAACACAATAAAAATAAAAAAATAAAGTACTGATCTATAAAAATATATTACATTCTTTGCTATCCCGTTACGATGCACCAACGTTAGAAGAAAATAAAATTTCCCAATCGCCAAAACTTGCGTTTTTTTTTTGGCTAATTTTTTTCGGCACCTCAAAATATTCTGGATATAAAATTGTTCAAAAAAGTCGCAATGCATTTCTCAATCTACTAGCGATAAACAAGTACACTTCAGCCAGCAAAAAATGCCCCCTACACTGACGTCCGTAGGTGTTTTTACAAAAAAGCTTATTGGTCGGACCAAAAAGCGCCGTGCGCGCTAAAATGTCAAAAAATAGTAAATGTTTGGAATTTTTTTACTGGTACCAAAACATATTGGTATAACTAGTGTTTGGTATTTCAGGATGCGTAACAACCAGTAGAATACAGATACTCACTTTATATTTACCGAAGATTGAACGCCGTAAAAGCAAACCACGCAGAAACAAGGCGAAAATACGTTTTTTTTTTCACAATTTGACCCACTTGGAATTTTTTTGTGGTTTTCCAGTATATTCTATAGTATAGTGAATAACATCATTAGAAAGTACATCTTGTACCGCAAAATAAAAGCCCTCATGTGTCTATGTAGGTGGAAAAATAAAAAAGTTATGGCTTTCAGAAGGCGAGGAGGGAAAAACGAACGTGTCACAAAAAAAAAACCCCGGGTCCTGAAGGGGTTAATTGCTGTGCCTTTCTGCACAAAAAAACACATCCAAAACGTGTCAAATCTGCACCTAGAATGCACTAAAAATGCTCCATGTGAAAGCACCCTAAGGATTGGTAAGAATGGGGGAGTACGATGAGGGCAATAAAATCAGTGATCGTCCCTTCAACAGCTGTCATGTTAAACTTCACAGATTGGTGGAAAGCGAATTTTCCTAAAAAGGAACCCTACTTGTCCCTCTCCTGTTTAGACTTGGACAGAACAGCAAAAACAGGACAGAGCAGAAGTATTGGAAAACCAAACGAAAGAGGGTTAAGAGGAAAGCAGATGCAAACAAGAAGCAACTAAGCATGGAAAGACATTAACATGAAAGGGCAAACTGTTTCGTCAAACAAGTCAGAGAAAGGATCCACTGACAGAATAATCACAGAGCACAGCAAAATGAGTTGTGTTATGATGACAAGTGAATGGGCCGGAGTGACAGATGAGCAGCTGAATGCATGAGAAGTGCACAGGATTCAAAGAATAGCACGTTTAAAGTGCTCATAATCAAGCCAGGCAGATGAGCTGCAGACATTTCACACAAGCCTTGTTCCTATAAATACCATTTTTAGACTATATTGTGATCAGACAAAGACGATTAAAATATCTTAGGACTATTACTCACCTGATAAATCCCCCGTCAGTCCAGCAGCACCGCTTCAGTGCTCCGGGCAGGACTATGTTTACTGCAGTGATTAAAGGGGTGTTCCTATCTCGCACTTTGATGGCATATCAATTGGATGTGCCATCAAAGCGATATGAGCAGGTTCCAACACTGGGACCTACACCTGTCTCAACAATAGGCTCCTGAAAGTATCCGTTCAGAATAACTCTCCATTCTGTCCTCTGGGAGTTTCACATGTGTATTTAGCTATACTCGGAACTCCCATAGAAAAGAATAGAATAGAATAGAGAGTAGGGCACAAGATTTTTGTGGGTCTATATTTAGAAAAGGCATAGGTCATAGGGATGGGATCTGCACCTAATGGTATTAAAATGTGTGTGGGGGGTGGATCCTTAGTTAGGAGTTAGGTTACTATGCGTCACCAGACTGTAAGAACCTGGAAAAGGGTCAGGGTCACCTGAGAGGAAAAAAAAATAGGAAAGCAAGAAGGAAGGAGTCAGTCAATATTCACCTCAAAGAGAAAGAGAAGTGAGGGTTGTAGCTGAGGGGAAGCCTCCCGATTGTAAGCACAGATGTGTTTACTATTCAATTTCCTTTATGGTGCAGCCTCACCAGAAATTGTACGCACCAGGAACAGTTTTTGGAATCCGTGGACACAGAATGTGGAGAGAGAGGGAGACTCCTGTCCCACGTGCTAGACAGTGAAGAGTATGTCAGAAGAACCATGATGACAGTAGCTGGCTTCTGGTGAACCCCGGTTAGATGTGTACAATAAGCAAAGTGTGGCAAATCTCTACTGTTATATAGTTAGTAAAGTTGAAAAAAGACATGTCTGTCAAGTTTAACCCAGGGTGGGGAAAGACGTGGCTAAGGGGTAGCGGGGATAGGAAGTTTTCTAGCTTTGTTTGTCCTACTGATAAGACAAGGCAAGAACCAATCTGTGCTAAATGAATATTTCCTTCCTGATCCAAAATTGGCATCAGACTTAATCCAGAGGTTTTATACATAAGTATAAATATTATTTAGTAGTAAGTAGTTATCTTAGTCTTTCTTGAAGCCCTCACCTGTTCCTGGTGTGACCAGCTCCTCAGGTGGCTATTCCACAGATTCACAGTTCTCACACTAAAAAAGGCTTTTCTCCTCTGGATAGTGAATCTTTTTTTCTCCAGACACAGGTAATGTCCTGTTGTCTTTAGAGGGGGTTTTGCATGAAATAGCTTTTCACAATATTTTTTGTAGGGACCATTTAGATACTTATAAAAATGAATCATTTCTCCCCATAGTCGTCTTTTCTCAAGACTAAGTTTAATTCTTGTAATCTCTCATCATAACTAAGATGCGCCATTCCCCTAATAAGTTTGGTTGCTCGTCTTTGCTCTCTCTCTAGCTCCATTACATCCGTTCTATAAACTGGAGCCCAACACTGAACAGTATATTCCAAGTGAGGCTACATCAAAGCTTTATGCAGCGGTAATATTACATCCCTGTTAAACTGTTCAATAAAAGAAATTCCTAGTCATTAGCTACCTTAATACATGCTGGCTATTAAATAAATATGCCATCAAGGTGCAATATGGGAACACCCATTTAGGAGCTAGTCTACACACATGCTCACTGTAGTCTGTCATGGTCCTCTGTAGACTCATGCCATACACCGCTGAGGCCTAAGATTGGCTGCAGCTTTTACGTGAGAATACAACAACATCAAGGGTGGAGATATTATTGCTACAACCTATGTGAGGTTTAAAAGGCAAATGGGGACACTGTCACCCTACAACAGTAACCTACTAACCATCAGATTGCATGGAAATGTCTAAACTAATGAATTTCAAGGCTAACAATCACTAATGGTTTGTTAGATAGACATAAAGGGTGTTCTATAATGAGATCTTGGATAACAAAAGAGCCAATATAGTGGTTCTGTAAAGGGTCACCCTACTATCTTCACCCGCTTCCCTGGCATGTCATCGCTGCAGTGAAGTAAACCAAGATTGAGGAAGCATCGGGGTGGTGGGCGGTTAATTAAAGAAGTATTTTTTTTAATGGCAGTTAGTCCCTTTCCCAATATATGTCAGATCCCAGAAAACACAAATAAGATACCAAGGTCCATCAGGCATCAGTTATTTAAAATAAACCTGGTCACATGCAGTAGATGTCTGCCAGACAAAAATTGTGAGCATCTACCACAACTAATCCCGTTATTAACACAGATACATATTGGGATTAAGAATGGGATTCAAGGGTTTTCTCCTGGTTCCATTGAATCAGGTGTTGAAATAACAGTTATGTCACAAAAAAGGGTTGAAATTACGTTCCTTGGGCCCAGCAGAGGAAATTACTCTGGGGATTTACAATCATAATATGCATGGCCACTGTTATGTACTTTTTGTAAATCAACTTTAAAGTAATTATTGCAAAAGCAGGTTTTAATAGGACATTTGGTGATTGGTTCTAAAGTTACCTCCAAAAGAGGTCTTCTTCTGCTGTACCCTTGCACCCTGATATATCAGGGATACATTATTGTGTCAGATCTTGGGCCTTCCGGAGGATCCCCTGACACTCTGGTGAACCTGTCTGACCCTGTCACAAAAACCTGGATCAGGACTCGGTCACCTGCACTGAACAAAGGATACAGATATAATACAATAAAATATTTTCTGCGAGTGCAAGACAGTTCTAAGCCAGCCGACTTGTCATATTTTGACATTTCACTTAAAATACATTATAAGTACATATAGTAGAGGTAACCCATGTGTAACTGCTCTAAAATACTGCACTTAAGAGTGATATACTGTAGAGGGTTAAAGGCTACCTATATTTCTGTAACACATTCATCAGGGGTGGCATTTTCAGCAGAATCTAAATATAGTGAATACTTAAGGATTCCTCTTAGTAATAAAAGAATACAGAAAAGTTCCTGTAGGTCTAAATTTACACAGTCTCACACGTGTATTCTAATAATATAGTCGGCTGCTAATGATGAGGTTTTGAGTCACGGCAGTGTAAAAAAAAGTAATATAAGGAAATATATTTCGAAGCAGTGGAGGAACAAGTTTCTATAGGTAATGAACTGGAAGCCAGTGGGTACTATGACAGCAGAGATGAGTCATTTAATGAAATGAATTAGCGTAAAACTGTGTAGACATCTTTAATCCATGTGCAGAAACTCAAATTGAAATAATTTAAAGTGATAAAAGTAATGAGTGCAGAATGAAGATAGAAGCTTTTCCAGGACTGAATTAATGAAGTGTTATTATAAGTAACCCTAGAGGTGCATAATACAGAAAAGGTGCGGTCAATAATAATAACAATAACCCAGCTGACTCACTAAAGAATTCCTTACCAGAGTTAAATAGCACACAAAGAAAATTAAATTATACAAATCAAAATATACAGGGAAGCATGAAATTCAAAGATAAAACTTCCGATCAGTAGTATAGCTATAGATTCAGAGGTGGCAAGTTGAATTTAACACTGGCTCATAGTACATCAGATCATATAAGAAAGCAATAGGTGGTGCAGAGACTTTGCACAATAATGTAATCATGCTAGATGAAGCTTTCTCACTAAGCCATTAAATATATTTTTTTTAACTATTGCATTTATCTATTTAGCGCCAACACATTCCTGATGCATATATGGATTATGTACAACTGGTCAGCATTAGATACAATAATACCTGAAGCCAGTGGCAGTAAAATGGATAGCGCCGACAAAACTGTGACCCTAGATATCCAAGCCAAGATTCTGTATTTTCCATAAATTGAAAATAATCTAACACTATCTAGCTATTTTTTGTGCAAAATGAGCAGTGTGTTTCTTGAATTTAATAGAAAAGAAATGCTAGGAAATATTTCTAGAACCTTAAAGGGAATGCATCGATAATATTTTTGTTTTTATTAATTAAAAAAAATGTAAACCCCTCTTTAGCTGTTTTTTTGTGTTTTGATTGTAGATTTTTAAATTTTGTTTTTTGTTTATGATTATGAAGATAAAAATCTTGCCTGATTTTAACAGCATTTAGCAATATGCTGTACAGCAGCTACAGGGATTTAGAAGCCTGTGGCCAGAAACTGACTCAGTGACTTCTATGGTACAGTTTTCTAAGCGTGATCTGTGACTTGAGCAGATCCCACTGTGTAGGGAAGGGAGAGGAGGAAGCTGTTATAATGGACTGCTGAGAAGCGATTTGTCACAAGGCATTATGGGAAAGGGGCTGAGACACCCACAGCGCCCTCTGTTGATTGTAACAAATCCTCAATTTGCTTTTGACCCACTGAGTCTTGAGAAAGCAAGAAAGGATTTTTTAGCAAGCCAGTATCTCTCATTACAGGCAACGCTGTTTCGGGATTTTTTGTCCCTCTTCAGTGCAGAGTAGAAAATGATACTGGCTGGCTGTGTGGGAGGGCATCGGGTGGCTCAGGAAGGGAAGATCTCTCCTTAAGGAGAGAGATACTGGCTTGGCTAAAAAATCCTTCTTGCTTTCCTCAAGACTCGGTGGGTCAAAAGCAAATTGAGGATTTGTTACAACCACCAGAGGGCGCTGTGGGCTTCTCAGCCCCTTTCCCATAATGCCTTGTGATATGCAGATGCTAAGTAGAGGGCGAAAAGGCAAAACAAAATCTCTACAAGCCGTTCGTTCGGTGCTCTCGTTAAGGAGAGATCTTCCCTTCCTGAGCTACTCGATGCCTCCCACACAGCCAGCCAGCATCTTCTCTACTCTGCACTGAAGAGGGACAAAAATCCAGAAACAGCGTTGTCCGTAGACGAGAGATACTGGCTTGGCTAAAAAATCCTTCTTGCTTTCTCAAGTCTCGGTGGGGGTTCAAAAGCAAATTGAGGATTTGTTACAACCAACAGGGCGCTGGGGGCCTTCTTCAGCCCCTTTCCCATAATGCCTTGTGATATGCAGATGCTAAGTAGAGGGCGAAAAGGCAAAACAAAAACTCTACAAGCCGTTCGTTCGGTGCTCTCCTTAAGGAGAGATCTTTCCTTTCTGAGAAGCGATTTGTACAGAACAGGAATTCTCAGCTTATTATAAAGCTTAGTGGCCACAATGAAAACTGCAGGATCCCCATTAATTTTTTTTTAAAATAACTAAGATGTGGAAAGGCAAAAATCACTAAAAATTCTTTAAAAAAAATGTTTAACATTTAAAAAAGGTTTAAACAATAGGTCATTTTTTTCTGAGACAAATTTCATTAAAGCTCTTACTGGTTTCTAAAAACATAAAGTTAAATCCAGTTTAAAGATGGTCTTCACTATTGATACTTCATACTTTATCTATACCCCACAAGGATACATGTAGATTTTTGTTTTAATGTGGAATCGACTGGTGTACTACACAAATAAAAAGAGTTGCCTTACAGACCAAATTTTAAAAAATTGGTCCTGTAAAAGGGAACATACTTAAAAAATTCCTTTAATTGACAGCATAAGTAAACCCAATTAATATGCCATCATGTAAACATATCTTGTTTCATAGCTCATAGACATGATATTGTAATAGGCTGATTTTACAATAGATTCTTGATATATAGTGATCACAAAAAAACTGGAAATTCCTGAAATAGACGATCCACCTACGTAATTTTGGATACGCGAGTAGATGATATCAGTAAGAATAGGCAAAAACATTAAAAGTGATCTCAAATAGGGGGGGAAAATCCGTTGTTTCTTATCTGATGCCTATTATACCCTGGCTAATGGAGAGAAACTGCCCCAAAAAGGGTTTGGCCCCCTGCCCTACAGGGCTGACTAAGGGTTTCTCCCCTTAGCCTGCAAAAATAATTGTTATAAACCCATATCTTGACTGGCGAGGGCCCCTCGGCCGGTGCATTCCTCTGCTAAAAGTTTTTGTACAGCTGGAAACCTGAAAGGTAATGTCCCGGGGTGCTTATTTGGGTGTGGGAAGCCGTCAGTTTGGCGTCAAAAACCGTAGTTAGAATGTAGCATTGTTATTATAGCTCTGGCAGCTTATTAAAAGGCTGTTTTTTTTAACGTTTGTAGTGTTGGGTGGGAGGCTATACTTACGTTCCGGGCCCAGTGTTACCTTGTTTTTGGGGGACCCCTACTAAAGCCTGTTGCTACAAACACTAGGGGTTTGTGGTTGGGCTACCTGGATTGGGGGTTTAACTTGAACCGAGGGGAAAAAAAAAAAAAAAACTTTTGACTCCCTGACTTATTAATTCAATAAATTCTTTTTTATTTCTTTTATTTTTGTTAGCCAATGAAAATAGTATAGGGTGTCAAGGTATAAAGCGACAATGGATCCCTTTCCCACCGGTACCCCAAAAATCGTGTCTAGTGCACGGCCGGGCCCAATAAAAGAAAGAGTCAGAGCGTTGTTCGGGTCCAACTTATCCATGAAATCCTTCTTTTTCAGCGAGGACACATAGTTATAGGGATGAGTGGGCCGGGGGGGCCTGCGCAGTGGGACAGTCCATAGGGGGGGGGTTGGCACAAAGTCTCATTGTTAAAAGTAGTTGCCGGGAAAGATGAAATTTCTGGTTGTATCAGTCAGTGTTCTTGGGAATGTACAAAACTCAGTCGCTTGTTGGCAGGATTATACAGGGAACGCGGGCCATCTTGAATCCCTCAATTCTCGCAATCATAGCCCCTCAAAGGGATTTGTATGGTCTTATAAGGAGGAAAGCTTGGTTTTTTTTATAAAAACAAACTTTGCTTATTAAAAAACACAATTCACATTTAGATTATACTAATTCCCCCCAAAAGCCAAGTTTCCCCTATACTAAAACTTAATTTACATAGTTTTACCCTGTGAAGCCCCAAAACCCCCGGGGGGGATGGGTTGGGGATTTTTTTTCGAGGTTCACAGAGAGACATTTTATCAAACAACCCTTCCCTTCCTCTCCTAATACCTTTGTGTGAGGTCCCCTTTCTACCCAAAATTAATTGATTCTTTTCTGTGTTTGGAATGTCCTTTACTTGATATGGGGGAATGTCCATCTTTTTCATGCATCAGAGTTCCTTTTCTTGCATTAGAAACATCCCCCGGTTCTCCGGGTATTTTGGCTAGTAGATTTTTTTAAAGGGAGACACAACAGCAAAAAACAAACGCAAAAACCCACCAGAATCCCCCGTAGAATTGTACCAATTTGTTGTGCCATTGCTTCCCCCTCCAGTCCAATCCGTCAACCAATTACCCAGGAATATCCACCTAAATTTCTCCTTAAGTTCTTTGATAAATTCCGATTTTCCCAGGGAAGGGTAATTTTCCCCATTCACCCCTGGTTGTCTGGGATGTAAGTACAGCATTTCCCTCCTACCTACCACAAACTCCACCTTTCTGGAAAAACCATGTCTTTTGCCAATCGGTTTCTGCAGGGTCTTTTCGGTATTGGGGGCCTAGCCCCTCGTTGACACCTTGGAATCCATCTCTGCGTAATTTGCAAACCTCTGTTGGTTATAAAAATAAATTTAATCCAATCTCTTTTTTTGTTGCTATTCTGCCTATCTGGTTTTGGGTTTTAAAAACTGTCTGGGACCCCCCTGGGGGACCCTTGGCATTGATGTAGACATTGGGATCCCATCAGCAAAAGTTTGGATTTTTTTCCCTTTTTTCCTTCGGGAAGGGGTCGTAGGGGGGGAAACCGGGATAAGGGGACGGCTAAAAAAGGCATGGAAACTTAACCAGCGTACTTACCTTTCCACTGGGGTGGAAATTATTTTTAATTCCCATTCCCCCAAACAACCAGAAGACATCTAGCAAGATCCCTGTGTATTAAAGAGTTTCCCTGGGGTTTAAATTTTTTCCTGACAAATCCTTCTGAAAAAGATTCCAAGAGAGACTTTGGACTGATTCTTAGGGGAAAAAAAGCAAGTGTAATTCCCGGGTAATACCACACCTCTCGGGGGGGGCGTCCCTTTGGGGTTTGAAATTAAAACGGGTTTAAAATTTCACACCTGTTTATTTTGGTTTTCCCTGTGTAGTTTGAAAACACTTTGCATTAGTTTCATCCACTATGGGGTTTGGGGTGGGTTTTCCATGTGTGGTTGGCTCCAGCACAACCCAGACATCCAACATCAGATTGTGGGCCCAAAATAGTGTATTTGCCCCATTCTAACCACAGATTCTTTCTGGGGGATATTTTGTGTCTCGATGGAGAAACATTTTCCCATCTTTTATTAGGGATAGGGAACATCTGCTACGCTTGTTAAAGATCTGCCTTCCCGTTTGGGGGGGCAGTGGGGGTCCTGGGGGTTTGGTTTTCCTACAGCATTTTTAATTCTATGGGCCTGCGATGGTTTTATAAATCCGGTATATGCCCCAAAAGTATTCCCCCAGATCTATCCAAGTTGGGTTCTAAATGTTCAAGAAGAGGGTTAACATCTTTGGGGGAGCGAAACCCACACCCCCAATGTTGGATTGGGCCCCTAGTTACGTAAAACCCCCGCACTAAAAAGGGATCTCCTTTTTTTACCTTACAGTCCCTCCCCTCCTTGGTTTTTATATCCCCAACTTCACCTTATTCCCCCCCCACATGGGACCAGTATCTAAATTTTTTATTCCCGGGGGCGGGTCACACACAAATAGAATTGCCCTTGGTTTAAGCTTCTCATAGTATTGGGACCTTCTTTACAAACTGGGATCTGGGCAAAATATCACAGAAGTTAATGGAAGGTCTGAATGTTCGGTTTAAAAGGTCCCCCCCCAAAATAGGGGCCCCTCTTGCTCCCTCCCAGAATCCCACTCAAATGAAAGGATTACAAAGATCATCTAGTGGTGTGGCCCCTTTTTGCAGTGAGGGGCGGGAAACCCCAAGTTGGTTTTCCTTCTAGTTTGACCGCAGTCGGGGGATAAAAAACCACTGGAATGGACCTTAAAAATCTGGGTTCGGGCAATTTCTTCTGAGTGCCTTTTCACATACACTCATCTCTGGTTTAATTCGTGTAAAAATTTCACCTGTAATTTTGGGAAGAAAATCAGAAACTGTGCATGAAAATTAGTCAAACCCTTTTTTGGACAATTCAATCACAAATTTAAAACATTTTACAAGTACTCTACTAAAACCCCGCTCCCAATTTCAAAAACGGTGGGGGTTTACCAAACAGAATTTCAAAGGGGGTCGGGCCCATGTTTTCCCTGTGGAGTGTGTTGATATGGTACAGAACAATTGGGAGAAAATTTTTCTGTCCAAGGGTAATGGGGAATACTGGTCTTTTTCAAGAGTTTGTTCTTCAGCGTCCCATTCATTTCTCTACCTTGCAGAGTTTTGGGGAGGGGTTTACGGCGTGTGGAGGCCCAAATTACCCCTAACATTTTCCATAATTCTGGGAAAAACCGAGGAAGAGAATGCGGACCCTGGTTTTATCGATCACCTGAGGGATTCCAAATCGACAAGCTTTTTTCAGTAATCAACTTCTTTGCCGTACTTTGGAGGTCATTTTGGTCACTGGGTATGCTTCGGGCCATCCTGAAACATGTCCACTGCCATAAGACATATTGTTTTTCCACTTTTTGCACTGGATGTGGCCATTGGATCCTTTGGAAGGGATTTTTCGGCTTCGCCAATGCTGCATGGGAACTTGAGCTGTAGGGGAGGGGGTTGCAGGGGGCACAGACTGAACAAGCTTGATTGTGGGCTGCAATCAGGAGTGACCCCTGGGGCATTTTTTTTTTTACAGCTTTGCACATGGCCAATGCTTGGTTCTTTCCTCTGTGAGTGGCCCAGGGGCCCCCTCCCGCAATAGAGGGTACATTCGCCTAGGGAGGAAAAAATAAGCCCATTGTTTTTTTCCATAGGTTTTCCCTGCACAGTAGCTCCTTCCCTTTTAATTGCTGTTTCTCCTTGGCGGGGGCCCGGGTTTTTTTCTTAAAAACCACCGGGTCTCGGGGTGCCTTCCGGGTTTCCCTTTCAGCGGTGTGGTCAGTTCCGTTCCTTGATAAACCTTTTTTTTTGAGCTCTAGTGATGCCATAATGGCAGTAGCTTCCTGACCCACCCACTGGTGCACGGCGCCTGGGGCCGCTGTCTTGGTGCTTGGGTCTGCGGTATTTTCCCCCGGGCTTCCCTGCTTTTCGCTTTACCGTGAGCCTTGACTTTCAGGACTGCTACCTTGGTTGGATTCAAGGGCTGACAGTAGGGATTTATTTGCATGCATGCTTCACAGGGGTTCCTGTGCTGTGATGAAAACCTCTTTTTCCAGATTATCCAAAATGTTGCAATGCCGTAGGCATATTGGAGTCGTCCATATATTTGCAGTCTTTCCTTACCATTTTGCAGGCCTTTCCCAAACTTGTGTTCTGCAACTTGAGTGGAAGTGCGGGGGCAGTGCTTTTTGCCAAAGGATTTCATCTTTGGGGTTATTGCAAATCTGTATGAAAAGTCCCCTTTGTAGCATATCTTGAACCCATCTGTCCACAGGTTAGATCCGCTTTTGGGGAATTTCTTTTTCCCCCACTGTAGCAGATGATTGATTTCTTTGCCCGTAGTTCAGGGAATCATGGTCTATGATCTTTCCTTCTTGTCATCATCATCCTCATCCCCCCCGCGCCGTGGGGAAGGTGGGTGGATTCAAAACTGCACGCGTAAAAAACACATTGGAGGGCGTAGTAAAGAGCACTGTAAAAGTAGATGGCGGGGTTTATCATATGCTTGGCAAGGTCGCTGAGGAAGCACAAGGTCAGGGGGGGGGCCTGAATAATTACATCTGCGCAGGACATGTCTGCGGTCTTATCCAGTAAAATCTGTGCGGCGTGTACAGCCATCAAGCAGTTTTGGGGCTGTTTAAGCAATGGATCCCGAGTGCTTTAATAGTACCCAAGGGGCGTTGTTTTCCCAGATTGTCCCTTGATGAGGACTCCAGAGGGTGTCCACCTAGATTGTCCAAAAAGATTGAAAGGTGGTTGAGTTGGGAAGGCCAAGGGCTGGAGCTTTTGAGATAGCTCCTGTGAGCCCGCAAAGCATGCTTTCCTGTTGTGCATAGATTGCTGGGTTTGGGGGCGGTTCGAAACTTGGGGCTCCGGGTTTTAATGCAATCATAGAGCGGTTTCTATTTCTTGATGTTCTGGGATCCCCTTGTCTACATAGTGATCAGACCTAAAAATGACTGGAGTTGGTCTGAATTCTATGGGTATTGAGGTTGTTATGGCAAGGACTGGTTTTTCTGTCAGATGTCTAGTTCCTTGGGGGAATACAATGCCTAGGAAGATAACCTTCAATTGACACCACTGTAAATTTACTTGAGACACTTCAGTTTAGTTTGTGGGGGGGATGTTGGAGTAGGGAAAAAAGGATTCAGCTTCCTGACCCCAGGGGTTCCCCCAGGAGTAATCATCCACATACTGAAAAAAGCGTAACATCCCGGGTGGGCTTCTATCCCTGGTTGTAAAGGGAAACCCTCATAGCTTGAGTGAATTATAGGACTATTTGGGCTCCTTGGTGTTCGGTCCCGATGAGCTGGGAGCCTTGGAAGGTGAAGGCAAACAGGTATTGGCTGAAGAGGGGCACTGAAGAAAAGATTAGTAAGATCCAAACTGTGAAGCGGAACAGCAGGAGGCATCCCTGGACAACAAGTGTTCGGGTTGGGGACCCCTGGAGTTTTAATATGGTGGCTGCATTAACTGCTCGCAAATTTTGCTTAGCCCCGTACCTTTGGGGCCCCCCTTTTTTTCCCCTTTTTTCTTACTGGAAATAGGGGGGTGTTACTGGTAGAAGGATATTTGGACACCAGCGTTTATAAGGTTGGATCTGAATCTTCGGGCCTTCTTCCCGTCCAAACTTCAAAGGGGATTGTGGTAAACTGGGAAAAGCGGCTCCTTCCTTGAGAAAAACTGACACAGCAGGTACTGGCAGTAGTCCAACATCTCAGGACCTTGAGACCCTAAGTTTTGGTAGTGTTGAGAATGGTAGTGGAATTGGGCACGGCTTCCCTTGGGACATCTACCCGCAGGTAAGGCCTTAAGGCACAGGGGTTTTGCTATCCCATCTTAGATGACGGGTAAACAGATCTAAATTTCCCTTCCTTTTGGGTAACTGTATTTGTCCCCATGACTGCAAAAAGGGCCGCCTCCCAAATAGATTCTCGGGCAGGTTTGATATAAGAAACGGGGTCATCAAGTGGGAAGGACCAGCATTAATTGGCACGGTGAGAGGCGACTTATGAATGCCCACCCTCTACCCCCAATTTCGCTAAGTATGTCAGAGGAGATCTGGACCCCAGGGGGGAGGGCGGCTGAAATCACAGATGTGGCGCACCAGGTCCACCATAAAATTTAGGCTGTCCCGCGACAGGGAATGTGATAACCCCACACGCGGTTTTTTTAAACCTACGAAGAAACGTGGGGATGGCTGGGGCCAACCTTTTATAGGGGGGCCCCCTGGGTTGTGGTATGCCCCTCCGATTGTACATTTCGATATCCGGAGGAATTTTGGGGGATCGGACCCTGCAATCACGTTTTAAAAAAGGGGCCGGGGCTTTATGGCAGGCCCGCAAATGGAGGTTATCTGGACCCCTTGGGGGTTTTCCCTGGGGGCCCCTTTGGGCTGTGAGGGGCCTCTAAGGGAGGGGGCTGGTGGTACCAGGGGGGTGGTCATCAATCATCACCGGCTTAAAACCCTTTTTGTCATTCTTTTATCTTTCCGTCCTTTGCAACCACTTTTTGGAAAAACCCTTTACTACAGATAAGCCTCTTGTTTCTCTGGGGTACAACTCTGGTCTGATGCGCAGCACAAGACTTCTAAGGGCTTCTTTCCCGGCCCCTCAAAAAAACCCAAAACCCAAAAAGGAGCATTTATTTTTTGGTTATGGGAAAAACCTAGATCCTGTACTGCTCCAACAAAGAGCCAAAGTGTCACCCGGGTCCCCTGCTTCTTGTTGGAATCCGCAGGTGGGGAAACTTATATCAGGCTTTTTGGGCCCCCCTTTAAGTTTTTCGCAAAAACTTTTGACCAGACTCGAAGGGGTTATGTCTTTTTCCCGTTTTTTTTTTCCAGATATTTCCCGGAGGGGAGGGAGGTACTCATCAGATGTTTTGACCATCACCAAAGTACTGATCTTTCCGTTGGTCCATATATCTGCCTGGTCTGTGTCGTTTCCTAACAAAAAGCATGGGAAACTCATGGGGTCAGGGAATTTTTTTCCAGAGAGTCTATTCTGTACCGGGGTGAAGGGCACTATTGGATGGCCCCTTTTGGCATCACCGGTACAGGTGGGGCTGAAACTTTGGGGTTTTTAAAGGACTGTGGCTGTCCAGGGGCAGAGGGTGGAGGAAGGGGCATTGGGTTTTCCTTCCCCTTGGGAAGACTCCAATTTCCCACCTTTTTTGGACCAACAAACCTGGGTGGCGGGTGGGGCACCAATTTATCACTTCTAAATCAAAATCATGGGGCCCCATGATATATTGATAATAGTCATTTTAAAGCAGTTGTAACATTCTAGAAAGGGGGTTTTTCCATGATACCGGGTGAAACCCAAAAATAGTGGATGGGGAATTTAGGCCCGCTGGCGGCACTAAAGGGGTTCCAGATGGCTGATCGAAGGATTCTCTACATTTTTTTCGGATTCCTGCTGTCATAAGGCTACGGTGTGTTTAGGGCTTTACATGGCGCTCCCCCGTTCGGTAACCCTGCGGAGCCCAAAATTTTAAGGTTTCCCCTTGTTTTCTATGAATCGGCCATTCCACTGGACGGGCTGCCCGCCTTCCTAAGAGCTTCGCAGCCCCTCCCCACGTTGGGTTTAACGCGTTTTTTGTGGACTCATAAGCTCCTACCCCTTTGTGGGGGGGAGGATGTCTCCATGACCTACAGGAAAAAGAACTTGTTCACTTCGGGGGGTATTAACATTTGGAAAACTCGGGTTCCCCCAATGTTCCCCATTGTCTTTTTGTTTTTGTTGGGGGATGGTATAAATTATCCGCCATCTCCTGTTCCCCCCTCCGGTACCCCAAATCAGTGTTAAGTGCACGGGCCGGCAATGAAAGAAAGGTCAGAGCGTTGTTCTGGTCCAATCTTTTCCATGCACTCCTTCCCTTTATTCAGCGAGGCACACTTATTATATGGGATGCGTGGGCGGGGGGGCCCCGCCAGTGGGACATCCATAGGAGGGGTTGAGCACAAAATTCTCTATTTGGGTTTAAAGAGTTGCCAGAAGAGAAATTTCTGGGTTGTTATCGTCCAGGCTTTTTGGGACATGTAGTCGAAACTCAGTCGTTGGGCAGGATATTTACTGGAATTGCGGCCCTCTTGGGAAAGCCTCAATTTGCGCAATCATCGTCCTCAAATGGGTATCTATATGGTCTTAAAAGGAGGAAAGCTTTGGTATTTCTTATAAACAAACTTTAGCTTATTGAAACACACATGTACACATATTATCATTAACCCTCACAGGTGTAACGAAAATAAAGAAATCCTTATTTTCCCTTTTAAAGGTGGGGGATTTACCTCCTTTCCCAATTT